>JADRCD010216499.1:0-75697 GCA_019843815.1 Montemys delectorum
CATGTTGCTTTACAGGGCCTTGTCTGTCCTCCATCTCTCCTCTGTCTCCTGTACTCTTCCCACTTCCTCCTACGATATCCTACCTGCGCGATATTCTAAGGCAATGGTGACACAAAGCTTGTGAAAACAAACAACCAGTCGCTGATTTGACGTCAGGTTTACTCAGGAAATGGAACTCATACTAACTACTGTTTGGGTGACCAAAACCTGAGACTAGATAGCCGGGGGACCTAAGATAAAACCAGAAAATATTGGTCTCAAAATAAAAGAAAAAATAATAATAAAATGACATTATTAGACTCCTAATGACATTCTGCTATGCTGATAGACCAATGCCTTGCTCACTCATCATCAGAGAAGCAGATCTCCTGCAGCAGATATAGATACAGAGACCAGATACAGGAACAGATATAGAGACCCACACCTACTATACAGACATTGAAAGACTTTGGAACACATTCTTAAGTATGCTGGCCTCATCAAATCCCTCCTCCCAAAAGATTGTATTTATTTGAGTTTGTGATAATTTTTTTTCCATACCTGAATAGTGGGTATTTTTTTTTAATTTTTTTGATGGCATTTTATTTTTTGTTTTAAATACGGAGGTCAGGGTTAAGTTTCTTGGGACCTCTAGGAGGAACTTGAACTCCCTAGCTCCTTGCCTCATGCCAGGTAGTCTGTCACCATTTCTCTTGAGAGCCAGAAATATGGTATTGCCCGTTAGACTTCTCTGAGAGGAGACTTCTTACACTGGTGGCTTGTTTCTGTCCTTGAAATGAATATATAAAATACATTTTCCTCTGTACTTAGGAATCAAGTTATGTCTGGGATAAAGGGCTAAACTTTTACCCTCTTCTTTGTTCTTTAATAGTTAAAGTTCTTTTTTTTCTGTAGAAGAGTAAGTCAAAGGAAAATATTAAAGATAAAAACTGTCTGAACCTTGTAAGACTGTTGAGAGAACTAAGTGAATGTGTACATGGGACTTTGGGAGTAATTGTTTCTAATAACATTTGCTGCTCTTAGAGAGACCCTTACATATTGCCTTGTTACTGTTCTTATATGCAGTTGATATACTAAAGAAAATTGACATTCCATCTGTCTTTATTGGTGAATCATCAGCTAATTCCCTGAAAGATGAATTCACATATGAAAAAGGGTAAGTAATAAATATCAAAAACATTATGTAACTTCAGATTGTTCCTTATTGTAGAATATAATTATATAATTGTAGTTACACTGACATTTGCTTACTTATTTAGAGACAAGATCTAACTTTGTTGCCCTGACTACCCTGGAAAAGATTGTTTTATAATATGCTAATAGATTGTGCTAAATTATCTCTTCTTAATACAAGCTATTATAAAAAATTGTTTTTATTTGATTTGTATTTTGTATTAAATGCAAACTATTATGTATTAAAATTAGGTTCAGGCTTCAGAGTGTTGGCGAATGTTGGCATTAGTGTTGCTAAAAAGATAGCTTTTCCATTTTATAGTTTCTTTTTATGTTTATGATAAGATATTTTATTGTTTGCAATTACTGGCAGGCTCTCCTATTTCTTTGCTTTTGCTATCAAGAACTTACTTGCAAAAGCTGAAAGCTTACTTTACATGGTTATATTAATCTGTGACCGCAAAATTATAGTTGACAATTTTTCCATTACACATGTGAACAGCTTCATTGGAAATACATTTAACAGCACACTAACTAGTAGAGATAGTGGGTATCTGCCTTATTCATTAATTAGATAATTTGTTTTAAAATAGCTTTCTGGGTTTTAATCATTTTAAGAAAGTATCAGTTTTACTTTAGTTTTTAATGCTACGGTCTATTTACTTAGACACTGTTAAGAATAATAGCATATTGGGGACTGGTGAAATGGCTCAGAGATTAAGAAGGTATACTGATTTTGTGAAAGACATGAGTTCAATTCCCAGCATGCGCATCATAATCCAAAAGTTGAGTTGATGACAGCTTGTTTCCTTAAGTGTATGGATAGAAGACTGTAGTGTGGTACCAAAGGCTCTGTATTTGGCTGATGTGCATTGTCCAGAGATAAGTCAAGGGTGTTGGGGAATTAAAATGTTGTTGCTTTGATATGTAAGCCTTGATGTTGGGTTTGAAATTAGTTGAGGACAAACAAAGGGAGGATAGCCCTTATTTCCTCCATTACACATTTGTCTACCTCAAAGAGCAAATATTAGCTGCAAAACCTTTAGAGCTTACAGTATTTAGGCATGGTCATAGAAAGCAATGTGGTAAGAAATTACTAAAAACTAGAAATTATTTAAATACTTCTCTCCACTCCTCAAAAATTGAGATTAATCTAGGGCGAATCCATAGGTTCAGCTGTGGCACATAAAAAAGTAGAAAGGAAGCAGTTCCCAACCATGAGTAGTTGCTGTCACAACCTCTACCATTAGCTGTTGGTTAAGAAAGAACTATATCTTGAATATCTATTTGCTTTGTAAGTTAGTTAATTTTGTATTGCTGTGATAAAACACCATGACCAAAAGCAATTTGGGGAGGAAGTGGTTCATTTTGCTTACACTTCTAAGTAACAGTCCTCCACTGCGAAAAGTAAGGACAGGAACTTGGAAGCAGTGGGTCATGAAGGATCACTGTTAACTGGCTTGCTCCTAATGGCTCACTCAGCCTACTTCTTAACAACCCCAGCCAGGACAGCCTGCTTAGAGGTGGCTCTACCCACAATGGGGTGAGCCCTCTCACATCAATCACTAGTTAATAAAATGCCCCACAGGCTTACCTGTGGGCCAATCTTATGGAGACATTTTCTCAATTGTGCGTCTCTCATCTCAGATAACTAACTTATATGAACCAGCCAGGACAACCTGTAATTCAAGATGCTTAAAATACTTAATTTTAGACTATTTAGAATTCTCATAATATGTCTTAACTTTAGCTAAAATGATTTGGAACATGAGAGGCAAGCATGTATAGGACTTGTAGAATTTTAAGTTCAAACTTCTGACCACTAAATCAGTGTGGTTGGGAATGTCTGTTGTGAATTCCAGTCTTGTACTTATAAACTGGGCATTTTTATTCTAAAGTGTTAATTTCTATTTTATTGGAACTTCCTGATTTGCATTTTTAACCTTTTTCTTCTTGCCTAGCAAGGTATTTCCCAGCAATTGAACACATCAAATCATAGGAGATTGTTTTGTCATATGGGGAAAAATGTATTCACCTAAGTCACAGGCATGAGAAAAAGAAAAACCAGAATAGACAAAGTATAAGCTTCTACTGAAAGATGTTAAACAGCGCAAATTGGTTAAAGTTAGTTATGGAGCAGTCTGGCTTTTAGACCCCAGCACTGTTAATTTATAGCATTCAGTGGGGTGTGGTTGTAACATGCTAGCAGATCAATGTTTCATGTAAGTGGTACCGTTATTGTAGTGCAGAGGTTTGTGCCCCAAACTGGAAAATTATTTTTGAGATGGTCCTTTGCTAAAAGCGATGATCAAACAGGTTGGTCCAAGCCTGATGCTGCCTTTTTTTTTCTTTTTCTTTTTTCTTTTTTTAAATATTTATTTATTATTATATGTAAGTACACTGTAGCTGTCTTTAGACACAGCAGAAGAGAGCATCAGATCTCATTACGGACGGTTGTGAGCCACCATGTGGTTGCTGGGATTTGAACTCAGGACCTTCAGAAGAGCAGTCAGTGCTCTTACCCACTAAGCCATCTCTCCAGCCCCCTGCCTTTTTTTCAAGACCAATGCTATTATCATTTAAATATTTTATACAAAGCTACAAAAATGCATGTAAGATAATTTATTATCCTCTATTCTGCTGAAAAGTGATTCTTGTATTCTAGCAATCCTACTAAGTTTTAGAGGGTATTTACAATATTTGGAAGAAATCCCTGATACTGTTTATATTTGTTGCAGTTTAGTTGAATTCCTTAGATGCAAATTTGACAAACGATAGCCTAAAAACAGCTTGGGAGTGAAAAATATTCATCTTTTCATAAGTTCTGTGAAATCCTAAATACTTCTGTTAGTCGGAAAATGAAGCAATTTTTTTTTAATAATAAGAGTTATACCTGAATATATGATATTATCACCTTAGGGAAAAAAAACCACCTAGCAGTAAGCAGCAGGAGACCATGCCTGGTCTAGTACTCCAGTCCTCCCACTGGAGAGAACATTGTATCCCTCTGCTTAGACTAAGGAGGTGTAAAGCAGTGCTTTCACACCATGTAAACTGTGGCCATTCATGAAATACAGTGAACTTAATTCTGATCATTGCTTTCATCTGATAGGATATAACCAGCCCCATGGCTATATCTAAGAGGAATGAGATATGTGATATTCTCTGATTCCCATCTCCACAACATACATATTTCTGTAATGATTTGAGCCAAACAGTGGAGAACATGAAAATGTAGAAGAAATTACTCTTTGGAATTCCTTGATGAGATTTTTTCATTCTACATCTCATAGACAAATGCAAGGCTGTGTCTATTGTACCAGGTACAATGGGTGGGTGAAGTACATAAGGGGGGCAGTATAATTTGTGTCACTATTTACTCTAGAGCCGGGTTTGTCAGCCTTTGGGTTCACATACCAGATATCTTGACTATCAGATATTTACATTATGATTTATAGCAAAATTGCAGTCATGAAGTAACAATGAAATATTCTTATGGTTGGGATCATTACAGTATGAGGAACTATATTAAAGGGTCACAGAATTAGGAGGGTTGAGAACCATTGCTCTAGAGTAGCTGTAAAAAAAGATATATTTATTTTTATTTTATATTCATGTTTGCCAATATACATGCATGCGTACCATGTACATGTCTGGTGCCCATGGAGGTTCTCTGTAGTTGGAGTTAGAGGTGGCTAATTGTGAGTCACCCAATTTAGATGCTAGAAATTGAACCTTGTTCCTCTGCGAGACCAGCAAATGGTCTTAAGCACTGAGCAGTCCTTTCTCCAGCCTCAGACTGAAGAGTTTTATGTTGATGGAAATAATGAAGGAGGTCGGGGTTTTTATTACATGCTACTAGAGATGCCACTGTTTTGTTGTTTTTAAGGTTTATTATTTTTATTTTCTCTGTATTTTTCTTGCACATACATATGTTCCTCATGTGTGTGTCGAGTGCCTGTAGAAGTCATGAGAAGGTATTAGATCCCTATAACTGGAGTTATGGGTGGTTGTGAAGCATCATTTGACGGCTGGGAATTAAGATCAGGTCCTCTGCAACTGCAGGAAGAACTCTTAACCACTAGCCATTTCTGAACCATCCCTATGATTGTTTTTTATACTAATGTTATAGATAAAATACAACTTTTGCATAGCTAATTGCATATGTTCAGTATATAATATTCCTCCGGGGTTGTTCTAAACATATGCAAAATAGACTTAAAAATGTAAAAAGTACCCCCTCAACTTTTCTAGTGCTGCAACCCTTTTACATACAGTTTCTCATGTGGTGGCTTCCTAACCATACAATTATTTTCATTGCTACTTTATAACTGTAATTTTACTACTCTTATGAATCATAATGTAAATGTATGTATTTTCAGATGGTCCTAGGTGATCCTTGTGAAAGGGCCAGTCAACCCCTAAAGAGGTCACAACCCACAGATTGAGAACCACTGCCTCAAATTATGTAAATCATATCATAGAAAATGAGTGTGCAGAGTAGATTTGAATTTAATGGCCATGTCATTAATTTTTTGTTATGATATAGTATAACTTGATAATTGTTGTTAACTCTCAATTATTAATTTTTCTTTCCTCTAGGGGCCATGTTGTCTTAGTTCCAGAATTGAGTCTTCCTTTGGAGTACTATCTGATTCCCTTTCTCATCATAGTGGGCATCTGCCTTATCTTAATAGTCATTTTTATGGTAAGTCAGTTGACTTCTAATCATGATAAAAGCACTATGGGTAGATCTAAAAATCATTGAAAAATTAAGTAAGAGAAGCTGCATAAGACATGTTGAATATGTGTTTTTATATAAAGTTCTAGAAAAGGCAAATATAATGTGGAAAAAAATAAACTGAAAGGACAGTTATTGTGCATGGGGAACTGGAGATGGGTAAAGGATTGCTGAAGAGGTAGGAGGGGACCTTCCCAGGGGAGAACCCTTTTCTCTATCTAGAGCTGTAAGACAATCATGAATATGACAGCCGTGTCCTGTCCCAAAGACAGCATTTCATGTCACTCCTCTTCCTTCCTCCGATTCCTATGTTGTTTCCATCTTCGATGACACTCCCTAATCTCGCAGGACATATGTAGATGTCCCTTTTAGGGCTAGACACTCAAAAGGCCACGTGTTGTCAGAACTTTGAACATCTCTGCAAAACTGTCTCCACTACAAAAAGAAGCATCTTTGGCTAAAGCTGACAGGAACACTAAGCAGTGACAGGGACAAAGCTTTAGAAGGTGAGTTCGTAGGCATAGCATATCTCTTTAGCAAAACAAAAGCACAGCTTCCCCACCAAGGTCTATGATCTGCATAGCCACAGCTTCTTTCTTTTTTGTATGTATAAGTATGAATGGATGTATGGTGTATATATGTGGTACAGGTATGTGAGTATGTGGATGAATGCTCCCATATGTGCAAATGTAGAGCCTGGAAGAAGATGTTAAGTGTCTTTATCTACTCTCTACCTTGCCTTGAGACAGGGTCTTGCACTAAACTAAAAGCTCACTGCTTCAGATAGTCTAGATGGCCAGTGAGCTCTCAAAGTCTGCCTTTGTCTGTGTACTAATGCTGGAGTTACAGGTGTATGCAGCCGTGTTTGCAGCGTTTTCTGTGGGCGATAGGGAGTCAAATGCAGGTTCTCATACTTGCACAACAAATGCTCTGATCAGCTGAGCTATCTGTCCAGGCCCAGCTACCAGCTTTACAGGTCTACAGTCCTATACATGATTTCTCTCCTGAGGAATAGGCCCCAAATCCGGTGAGGAAGTGTTAGGTTACCCCCACAGTTTATCAGTCACACCGGTGGGTGGGCACATCTTGCTTGCCTTCCCTGTGTAGTGCAGTATGCAAGGTGTACTAAGCACTGCTTGCTGAATAGACTGTTGATGACAGCTCTCCCCAGCAGCCTGTATGGTTCCTCTGTGAAGCAGGTAGGAAGTGCTCACCTCAATTTTGGCCTAGTCTGTCTGCACACTATGTATGATCAGAACATGAGACTACCTCAGCAATGCGGTCTTACAACCATGCATCTAGGATAGGCAACCAGCCGCCGTGGACATAGCCTGTATTACTTCAGAGGCCTCAGGGGTACCCAGCTAATGACTCTTTCAAACTATTTAAATGTTTTTATGCATGTATATGTTGTTTGTTGAACTCACTTGCCTTTGTAACGCCTTCACTCTTTTCTCATGCCTCTCCTCCCGCATTGGTCCTTAGACCCCTTTACTCTCAAGTCTTGTGTAAATATTCATGATTTTATATATCTATATAAAATCTAGGAACCAGAAGTGACATGTATTTGTCTGTGATTAGCTTACTTTCTCTAATAGAATTACGTGTAGCTGCATAATTTCCTGAAAATGGTGTAGCTTGTTGGCTAAAAAAGGTGTGTGTGTGTTACATTTTTCTTATCCATTTCTCAGTTATTATATACCTACATGATTGATTTTATAGTTTAGCTACTATAAATACTGCTGCATTTAACATTGATGTGTGTGTTTCTCTATGACATGTCAACTTAAAATCTTTTGAGTAAATTCTCAAAATTCTGCTATTGATGGATCAGACAGAAGATAAGTGTTAGGCTCTTTTGAAAACCTCCATATTAATTTCCATAATGACTAGAAGAGTTTACATTCCCATTAGCAGTATGCAAGACCTCACATTTGTGCATATCTTTACCAGTGTATGTGATTACTGTTTTTTTAACTTTTATTGCATTATGATGAGAAAAGTTACATGATTTCAATTTATCTGAATTTGTTAACATTTAAAAACATATTTTAAATAGGATTAAGTCACATTCTTGTTTCTCTTTTATACCCAACTCCTCCTAGAGACTCCCCTTCAATACCTACAATATCTTTTTTTCTAATATTCCTTAAAAATTATAAAATATTATAACAATAAAAATGAGTATTATAAAAGTTGTTTGATATAAAACAACAATCAATTTAACAGTCTTATGTAGATGTTTGTCTACAGCAATACTGAAAATACATACATTTTTCTCAATATAAATTTTAAATAACTCCAAACATATTAACTGTATATTTCAAAATAATACATCACTACTAGTATTTTCTTAAATGAACATACATATAAAGTCTTTTTGTTTGTTGGTTGGTTTGTTTTGTATTTAGTACAGCTTAAAATCTTGCTTCTTACTGTGGTACAAGCCCAAAATAAGAACAATTTTTAGACATTGGATTTCGTTGTAATAAGACTGTGCTTCAATGACCCTCACATCACCAAAGGATTTTACCTCCATCGTAGCTAAGCTGAGAGTTGATAGTTCTGCTGCCCCAAGGAATGAATTGTAGGCTCGTTTTTTGGATACAGACTTCCTGCTATGGTCAAAGCTCTTTGACTTGAGTGAGTGATTTTATTCTCAACTCACTGAGAACAGGTTACATTCATTTAAGAAGTGGTGTGTGTATTAAGATGGTCTGTCCATAAAGTCATTCACCAACTGTTTCAATGAACAATGGTTCTGCTTGGAGGGTGGCACAGACATTAGGTGTGGGTAAGAATCTGGTTCATTAGCTGTGATAATTTGGAAAAGCATTCATCTCAGAGAAAGAGTAACTTATAAAGTCCTCTTCTTCAAACTTGATACAAGAGCTACAAATGTCAAGCAAAGCATTCAGTCTCACTCTTTGTTCTCTTTCCTACAAGCCACCTCCCAAGTTAATTGTCTATGTCTCCCTTGGGTATATAAATACTTTTGAAATATATAAGCTGTTCTGAAAACCATAGTATAGTGTAAAAACATGAAATAAACAATACTACTAATAGAGAAGCTGAGATAGGAGAAGCAAGATTTCAAGACCCTTATGTTGTACACAACAAGACATTGTCCCAAACAAGCTGAAAGTGTATATAGATTGTACAATATTGGACCTATTTCTCCAATTACCAAATTAGAGAGACCATTGGATGACAATCAACAAATTTCTAATTCCTAATATTTTTGGATTTCAATCAATTAGGATATATTGGTGATATTTATTTTCATATTAAGATATTAAGAAAAGATTATTTTCACTTCCTGATGTTTTTGTTGTAAGAGGTGGAATTAGATTAGTGTGTTGAAAGATTACTTTCTTGCTTCTTCTAGGGTGTAGTTTTGCTCCTTATGTTGATGTTTTCCATCTATTATCCTTTGTAGGGCTGGATTTATAGAAAGATATTGTGTAAATTTTGTTTTGTCATGGCATATCTTATTTTCTTCATCTATGGTAATTGAGAGTTTTTCTGGGTATAGTAGCCTGGGCTGGCATTTGTGTTCTTGTAGGGTCTGTATGACATCTGCCCAGGATCATCTAGCTTTCATAGTCTCTGGTGAGAAGTCTGGTGTAATTCTGATAGGCCTGCCTATATATGTTACTTGCCTTTTTTCCCTTACTGCTTTTAAAATTCTTTCTTTGTTGAGTGCATTTGGTGTTTTGACTATTATGTGGCTGGAGGAATTTCTTTTCTGATCCAGTCTATTTGTGGTTCTGTAGGCTTCTTGTATATTCATGGGCATCTCTTTCTTTAGGTTAGGGAAGTTTTCTTCTATAATTTTGTTGAAGATATTTACTGGCCCATTACATTGGGAATCTTCACTCTCTTCTATATCTATTATCCTTAGGTTTGGTTTGCTCATTGAGTCCTGGATTTCCTGGATGTTTTGGGTTAGGAGCTTTTTGCTTTTTGCATTTTCTTTGACTGTTGTGTCAATGTTTTCTATGGTGTCTTCTGCCCCTGAGATTCTTCTCTCTTCTATCTCTTGTATTCTGTTGGTGATGTTTGCATCTATGACTCCTGATATCAATCCTAGGTTTTTTATCTCCAGGGTTGTCTCTCTTTCTGATTTCTTTATTGTTTGTATTTCCTTTTTTGGATTCTGGATTGTTTTGCTCATTTCCTTCACCTGTTTGATTGTGTTTTTCTGTAGTTTTTTAAGGGATTTTTGTGTTTACCCTTTAAGAGGTTCTAGCTGTTTACCTGTGTTCTCCTGTATTTCTTTGAGGGTGCTATTTTTTTGTTTGTTTGTTTTTTTGTTTTTTTTCAAGGTAGGGTTTGTCTGTGTCACCTTGGCTGTCCTTGAACTCACTCTGTAGACCAGGCTGGCCTGGAATTCAGAAATCCACCTGCCTCTGCCTCCCAAGTGCTGGGATTAAAGGTGTAAGCCACCACCACCCGGCTTGAGGGTGCTATTTATGTCTTTCTTAAAGTCCTGTATCATCATCATGAGAAGTGATTTTTAGATATGAATCTTGCTTTTCCGGTGTAATGGTGTGTCCAGGACTTGCTATGGTGGGAGTATTGGGTTTTGATGATGCCCAGTAACCTTGATTTGTGTTATTTATTTTCTTATGCTTGCCGTCCGCCATCTGGTTATCTCTACTGCTATCTGCCCTTGCTAAATCTGACTGGAGCCTGTCCTTCCTGTGATCCTGGTTGTGTCAGAACTCTGAGTCAAGCTGTCTCTGTGATCCTGTGTTTCTGGGATCCTGTGATCCTGGGCTTGTTAGAGCACCTGGGAGTGCAGCAGCTTCATTTGGGTGTTGTGGGACTGGCTGCAGAGCCTGTGCCCAAGGTCTGCTCAGGATACCAGCCAGAGAGAGAGGAAAGAACCAGAGCTACTCTGCTGGTGGAGTTCCTGTGTGCCTGGTCCTGCTGGTCCCAGTTACTCCTGGTGTTGGGACAGATGTTGTGTCCTCCTCACCTCTAATCCTGAGAGTGTCAGAGCACCTTGGAGTGTAGCTTCCTCTGGATGTTGTGGGACTGAGAGCTTGCGCCCAAGGTCTGCTCAGGCAATTATTGGTTTTTTAATGACTGACATTCTGACTCTGGTAAGATGAAATCCCAATATAGTTTTGACTTTAATTTCTCTGATGGTTTGTCAAGTTGAACACTTTAAAATGTTTTTAGCCATTTGTGTTTACTGCTTTGATAACCATCTTCTTCTTTTAGTCTATTTATTGATTGGGTCGTTCAATTTCTTGTATAGTTTTTGAACTTTTAATAATCTAGATATAAATTCTCTGTCATATGTACAGCTAGGAAAGATATTTCTATTATTGTGTAGGCTAGGGTATTTTTTTTCTACATAAGTAGCTGTTTACTCCATACAAGTCCTTTTGATTTCCTGGGATTCTGTTTGTCAGTTGTTGATTTTATTTCTTGAGTGGCTTAAGTTCCATTGAGAAACTCCTTGCCTTTTCTAGAATCTTGAAGTGTTTTGCCTCCCTGCCCCATGTATGTATTGTGTATTTGTGCCACTGTGTGCACTGTGTGGAGGCCAGAGGACAGTCTCGGATGTCCTTCTGCAGGTGCTATTTTTATTTCTTTTTCTTTTTTTAAACTGAACATGATTTGATAGTGTATAGGAGAGCACTGTGGAAGCCCTCAGGAATGCAGGGCTCTCCATTTGTTAAGGGGACCATGATTGGGGATATATTTGACCCCACAGCCATCAAGGAATGAGCCACTTTTCAGCAACCATGTCTACAAATTCATCTGTATTAAGCCTGGGGAATCCCCACTTCTTTGAGATGTAAATCTTCTGATAACCAGGGAACTTGAGCCTCAGTCACATGTTCCTTATTCTGCAGCTTGGTGCAAATGATGGTTGCCTGGCCAGAGTGACCCCTGGTCACTGTGCCCTGTGGCTTCCTGAAGGTGCCACACATACCTCTCTGGCATGTTGTCAGCTCCAGCACCGGACAACATCCTGTTGGTTTGGATGACAGGACAAGGATGAGCCTCACTCAGATATGAAAGCAGTCCTTGCCACATTCTTTCACAGTATTTGTTACTACTGATACCAACAACATCTGGTGCTTCAGAAGAGAGCTGTTCATATTCATCTAACATGATGTGGCCACAAAGTGGGAATTCATCAACTTTTGCCATCTTCCATCCCAAGTCAAAGATGTGGATCTTAGCACCAGGGACACCCCTGTGGCCCATGAGGACAATGGGATCATCAGTGGCACACCAGAAGAAAAGCTTTTGGGTTTTTTGTTGTTTTGTTTTGATGGGTTCTTTTTTGCTTGTTTTTGTTGTTGTTGTTCTGGGGAGTAATCTGGGGAGGGCTTTTATTAGTTTAGAATTCATCTGGTAGGCAAGGCTGATTGCCATGTGAGCCCCATGACTCCATTGACCCTGGCTCCCCAGTTCTGAGATTATGAGTGTGTGCCATCACAACCAGGCTATTTTATGTGGGCTCTGGGGATCAAACACAGGTGTTTGTGTTTATACTTTATTGACTAAGCCAGCAGTTCTCAACCTGTGGGTCATGACCCCTTTGGGAGTTACATATCAGATATGTACATAATGATTCATAACAGTAGCAATGAAATAATTTTATGGTTGCAGGTCACCACAACATGAGGAACTGTACTAAGAGGTTGCAGCATTAGGAAGGTTGAGAACACTGGATTAAGCTCTCTACCTAGCCCTACCTTTTCTTTTAACAGCTTCAGAGTTTCAAGTTTTATGCTAAAATTTTTGGTCCACTTAAGAGCTGACTTTTGTGCAAAATGAAATAAGAGATGTTGTTTTGTTCTTCTGTATGTGGATAGCTTATATTTCTTGCACCGTTTTGTTGTGGGAAATATTTTTAAAAATGGAACCATCTCGTTCAGCACTTGTGCCTCTGCCCTGGCGGCTTGGCCAGCCATGCACTGGTGGGCAATGGCCGACCTGTTTTTATCTCAGGGAGACTGACTCAGAGCTCCAAAATCTTTCCATGCAGCTTGCTAGTTTCCCACTGGGGGTCGTTACTACGCCAACCCCATGCTTCAAATCCTCCATGGCCTTTGTGGTGCTCCTCAAACCCACGCTTTGCTGCCATACCTTTCTCTCTGGAACCCAGACTAGCCTCGTGTGAAGAAAAACACCACACAAACTTTGTTCAGAAACAATGGTAACTCAATCGCTGGGTGCAGCAACTAAAATCCTAGCTTGTAAGCCTTATTAAATCTAAATCCTCCGGTGGCAAATCCTGATGAATCTGCCACTGAAACCCGGGAGACACTTGGAGCTACATCTTGCTTGTCCTTAGGCTATCCCTGTCCAAAAAGACCTGACTCTCTCCTGCTTCCTCTCTTTCTCTGTCCAACTCGGAAGTCCCTCCTACTCGCTCAATGATTGGCTCCTTTACTCATTAGGGGATTGGTTCACAAGAAGTCACCTGGGTACCCTTCTGTCCAAAGCCCCTCCCAGGAGAGTGGAATTAGCTTCAAAATATGAACAGCACCAGGCCCATCCACAACACGGTTAAAGAGGCATCTTTTCTCCAGTATTGTTTTAAAACCATTTATCAAAAATCATGTGCTGGTGGTTGTGTGGGTTTATAGTTGGGTCCTCTTCTCCACTCAACTATTTGTCTGGTTTTGCACTAGTACCATATTGGTTTTATTGCTATAGCTTTGTAGTATAACTTCAAATCAGGTATGATGATAATAAAATGCCTCCAGCATTATTTATTTTGCTCAAGATTTCTTTGGCTTTCTGTTTTGTGTTTCTACATGAATTTTTAAGTCTATTTTTTCTTTTTCTGTGAATAAGAATGGTCTTAGAATTTTGGTAAGATTGCATTGAGCCCGTAGAGTACTTTTAGTGGGATGACCATTTTTCACAATATTAATTCTCAGTTTCTTTAAGTGCTGCTTTATTTGAATATTTTTGTGTAGTGGGTACACACATGTACCTTCTTAGCCTTTACTTCTTATCTCAGCTCTTATCCTATGGTCTCAGGCTGGTTGCCTGAGTGGATTCCAGCAGTCTTGGATATGGCCATACCCATCTATTTATCCCTATGATATTCCAGTGTAGTATTTGCTCAACTGTATCTTTGTGTCTTACGTCCTCTCTTCTGGTTGCCCAGGTACACTATTGGTGCTTTCCACTGTGTGTTCTTTGTGTCTTACGTCCCCTCTTCTGGTTGCCCAGGTACACTATTGGTGCTTTCCACTGTGTGTTGTTTTCCTTCTTGAAAATTTCAAATATTTCTATTTAGCTTCTTAAATCTAGATTTCTTTTCTGACCCTGTTTATAAAACTATGGTTTTTACCCATATTTTTAACTTTCTGATTTTTCTTCTCTTGCTGATTTTCCCCTCCAGGTTCTGAAATGATTAATCTGCTTGTTTATGTACAACAAAAACAATGATCAAGTTACTGATCATTTCTACTAATAAACGTTTGGAATTTTCTTTTAGCATTTAATTCAGGAGCTGAAAAGTTAAGATATTTTAATAGACTCATGATGCCTCAATATTCTTTTTGTGTATGTTATATATTTGTATATTTAGATATCTAGTTTTATTTAGGGATATTTTACTTGAAGGCACCATCCCCATTACCAGTCAGCATAGAAAACAAACAGCATCAAACTTCATAGGATCTAGAAATATACTAAAATAAATTAGACCTTAGCCCAATTAATCACTGATGATCATAAAATAGTAATAGGAAGACTAATTCTGAATAAGCTGTGAAGGATTGTTTTAGATAATTATAAAAATGATAAGGAAATGAAATGAAGAAAACAGGGAAAATGAAAAATGAAGGAGAAACAAGATTTAAAAAAACAAAAGGAAAGAACAATTGGAAAATAACATAATAGAAGGGAATTAAAGAAAGCATGAGATCACGTACAACTCAAGAGCATAGATTTTACAATCAAGACAGAGTTGGAAACAAAAATTAGATAAAAGAGATCAAATATAAAATCCTGAATGGGCACAATGGCTCAGGGAGTAAGGGTTGTTACAACACCTGGCAATCTGAGCTTGGTCCCTGGAACCCACATGGTGAAAAGAGAGAACCAACTCCTGCATGTGTGGCTTCCACATGAGCACTGTAGCATGAGTGTGGCTAAAGAAGTACACACACTAAACAAAACATAACAGATACATGCGAATTAAAAAGGTAAAATGGTATTAAAATTATAGCAAGGGACATATAGGGGGAAACACGGTGGGAAAGGCAAGACAGAAAAGAAAAACATCTAACAGCAAAAAAGCATACAATTAGAAGAATGTATAAATGGGAATATTATTTTAAAAAAATCAAAATTCATTGCTAAAATAGAAACGTAAAAATAAAAACAGGTTAGAGCAGTGGCTCAGTCAGCAGAGTGCAGAAGGACGAGCATAATGACCAGGCTTCATCTCCAGCATCCATCGGCAGCAGAAGCTCCTGCCTGTGATCCCAGCACCGGGGCGAAGATGAGATCATCTCTGAGGTCCATCTGGCCGTGTGCTTCAGCTCTAGTTTCAGTGTGAGACTCTGACTCAAACAAACAAAAAAACCCAAACCAAACAAAAACCCAAACACCACCAACAAAAATAAGCCCCCAAACAATAAGGTAGATATTGTTTTCTCTCTCTGGCCTCCACATACATCCATACACATGCACCTCGACACACGTGTGCATATACATAAATACACATGTATGTATACACAGAGAGAAAAAGCAAATAAAAATAGGAAGCATAGCGGGCTAGTTGGGAATGAAGTACTGGAGTCCTTAAGCTATACATGCATGTTGTGTTGTTGGGTGCCATATGTAGCACGCAGTTTTACTATCCCACTTTAATGTTCCTGGGTGGGCCGTGCTATCAGCCGCCTGACCATCTGGTATTAGACAACCAGTCAGTGTGCTCTTCCCTGAGAGGACCATCTCTCCCATTTCCAGCTTTCCTCGGGTGCTTGTAATTCTTTGTGCAGCCTTATGGGCTTTTTGTCATTGAGTTTGGTATATCTACTGTAGTCATCTTTGTTCAGTCACATTTGGGCAGGTGTCTTGGTGAGACTTTATGGGTGCACCTTCTGGTATTACTAGGAGACACAGCCTCACAGCAAACGTCCTAATTATTTAACTCTTTTTTTTTTAAAGATTTATTTATTTATTATATGTAAGTACACTGTAGCTGCCTTCAGGCACCCCAGAATCAGATCTCACTATGGATGGTTGTTAGCAACCATGTGGTTGCTGGGATTTGAACTCAGGACCTTCGGAAGAGCAGTCAGTGCTCTTAACGGCTGAGCCATCTCTCCAGCCCCATTATTTAACTCTTAAGAATCTTTTTGCCCCCTCTTCTGCAGTGTTCCCTGAGACATAAATGGAATCTTTGTAGATAAATTTTTTTTAAGAATAAAAACTTTTATTTACAAAATTTGTATTAAGAACAAAGGCTTTACATTTTATCTTCTTATTTAGCACTTAAATATAACAATTATTCAAATAATCCAATAAAAAAATAAACACCAAAATGAATTAATGAGTTAAAGCCATCACTTTAGCTTTTAGAACTATTTGTGCATTACTTTTTAAATTCTTTTAAGAGTTCATTCAATGTAATTTAATCATATTTCTTCTCATTTCCATCCAACAACTTTCAGATCCACCACCACCACTGGACCTATAATAGTTTCCTATCCTTTTCTTTTATTTAAAAATACATTAACTCACATTTGTGCTGTCCACATACTTTTGGATGTTCAGATACCCACTGTAGAACACACCCAGAGTCACACCATTAAGGAAATCTTGTCTTCCTGTCCGAGAAACTGTATCTACTCTAGCTCCTTAGTTAGGTGTGAGGGACCATGCAACCCTTCCCATTGCATTCTACAATATTAACTGGATTGAATTACCGGGGGTCCTGTGCATGTCATGGAGAGCTGCCATGCGCTCATGAGGGCCACTGCTTTGCTATGGCCAGAAGGCTTCCTTGCTCTGCTTTTCTCTGTCATCTTGTTCTTATCATTTTTGTTCCTCTACTTCCAAAGTTTGCATTGTTCACAGAAGAGAAAATGTCTATGAGTCTTACAAAAGCAGTAAGGTCATTAATATCCTTCTTTCTCTAAAGAAGACATCAATGGCTTGGTATTTTTACTAGAAACAAAGCTTTAAATTCTTATACATATTTTTATTAGATCTTTGAAAAAAATACTATGTTCTTTGATTATATTTAACTCTTCTCCATGCTTCACTCAGCTCCTTTCTTTCTCTGTTGACACATTTATTTATTTATTTATTTATTTACTTACTTATATTTTATCCATCAAGTCCAATCTGAACTACCCATACACCCTTGCTCCACAGCAGTGTGTTTGACTTACCAGGGCAATACTTAAAGACCAATTCTCTCTATTTCAGCAATTACCAATTGCTAGTATCAGATGCCATAGACAAAACAAAATGAAAGAAAACAAAACAAAATAAAAAAAATCAAAGTCTAGTACATGAACATGTTACCAATTTTTAATTGATTACCAGTGAGTTTCTATATATGCCCAGACATTACAGGCTCAGGACATTGCTGTTAGCTATCGTCCTGTAAACCATGATCAGGCCTCTTTGATGAAGAAACCACACAAAATGGAAATATCAAACTAGAACTTAGTATCAAACTAGAACGTAGTTTGGAAAAATGGAAATATCAAACTAGAACCTAGTACCACAGTATTCTGTAGTACTAGGAGGTATTGGGTACACTACTAGATAAGAAAAGTAATCATCGGTCAAGTATAGCTTTGACTTCTGTGAGCTCCAACAATGTGGCCTGGCAAGACATGTCTACTGGAGAAATGTGATACAAGCATGAAGCAACCAATCAGCAACTAGGGCAGCTACACATAGAAGCTCACAGCAGTTGTCATAGTATGCAGAAGCTACAGGTAAGCTCTAGTAAGACCAAATTCCATCATAAAGAGGAGAGAAGGACTTGAAGTTTCAACACTAGCCAAGAAGCTATTAGTAATTATAGATTCTTAAAAAGGAATTTAATTGTTGATTTATATGTATTACTGCTTTAGTAGAATTTAACGGCTCCACTCACTAGCATAACTCAACTCTGTAAAAGTACTGAATTTAGATCAAATCTTTATTCTATCAGATTTTCATAATTTTTCCTTTCTTATTTATCATTAAAATTCACCTTGTCCTCAATCATATAATTGACGTACTCACATAATTACAGGTGCAGAATGATAGAAGTTATTTCCAAGGTATTTGATTCTTAATATATCTGAATTGTAAAACATTGTCACATATTAATTTCATTATATAATATGTGAAACTTTCATTTTTTGATTGGGATAATTTCTTTAGTCCTTATATAACTTTGCTAAAAGAGATTATACTCTCTTTTTAAATACAGAACAATAAATATGGGCTAATTTTAATCACTTTTCAGTGAATTAGCATTATCTAAGATGTAATGGTAAACATTTTTGCTTTATTCTCTGCATATAGAATCACAATTAATTAAATTTAATTAATTAAATTAATTAAATCTCAATTCCATTAATTAAAACTTCCACCTGCAAATTTGTAAGAAATGTGAAATAGGATATATTATTTTTTTTAAACTTTTATTGCATTATGATGAAAAATTACATGATTTGAATTTATCTAAATTTGTTAACATTTAAAAACATATTTTAGGTAAATAGAATTAAATCACATTCTTGTTTCCCTTTTGTACCCCCACTCTTCCCAGAGACCCCCCCTTCAATACCTACAGTATCTTTTTTGTCATTATCCTTAAAATTTATAAAATATTATAACAATACAAATAAGTATTATAAAAGTTGTTTGATATAAAACAACAATCAATTTAACACTCTTATGTAGATGCTCGTCCACAGCAATAGTGAAAATACATTTTTCTCAATATAAATTTTAAATAACTCCAAACATATTAACTGTATACTTCAAAATAATACATCACTACTGGTATTTTCCTAAATGAACATAAATATATAAAGTCTTTTTGTTTGTTTTGTATTTAGTAGAGTTTAAAATCTTGGCTCTTACTGTGGTACAAGCCCAAAATAAGAACAATTTTTGACATTGGATTTCACTGTAATAAGGCTGTACTTCAGTGACCCTCACATCACCAAAGGATTTTACCTCCATCGTAGTTAAGCTGAGAGTTGATAGTTCTGCTGCACCAAGAAATGAATTGTAGGCTAGATTTTTGGATACAGACTTCCTGCTATGGTCAAAGCTATTTGACTTGAGTCAGTGACTTTATTCTCAGCCCACAGAGAACAGGTTACATTCATTTAAGAAATGGTGTGTATATTAAGATGGTCTAGCCATAAAGTCATTCATCAACTGTTTAAATGAACAATGGTTCTGCTTGGAGGGTGGCACAGACATTGGGTGAAGGTAAGAATTTGGTTCATTAGCTGTGATAATTTGGAAAAGCATTTATCTCAGAGAAAGAGTAACTTATAAAGTCTTCTTCTTCAAATTTGATACAAGAGTTACAAATGTCAGGCAAACCGTTTAGTCTCACTCTTTGTTGTTCTCTTACAAGCAACCTCCCTAGTTAATGATCTATGTTTCTTTTGGGTATATAAATACTTTTGAAATATATAAGCTGTTCTGAAAACCACAGTATAGTGTAAAGACATGAAATAAACAATACTACTAATAGAGAGGCTGAGATAGGAGAAGCAAGATTTCAAGACCCTTATGTTGTACACAACCAGACACTGTCACAAACCAGCTGAAAGTGTATATAGATTGTACAATGTTAGACCTATTTCTCCAATTACCAAATTAGAGAGACCATTGGATGACAATCAACAAATTTCTAATTCCTCATATTATTGGATTTCAATCGATTAGGATATGTTGGATTAATTTTCATATTAATATATTAAGAAAAAGTAATTGTCACTTCCTGTTGTTTTGTTGTAAGAGGTAGAATTAGGTTTGTATGGATTTGTTGAAAGATTACCTTCTTGCTTCTTCTGGGGTGGAGTTTTGCTCCTTATGTTGATGTTTTCCATCTATTATCCTTTATAGGGCTGGATTTATGGAAAGATATTGTGTAAATTTTGTTTTGTCATGGAATATCTTGTTTTCTCCATCTATGGTAATTGAGAGTTTTGTTGGGTACAGTACCCTGGGCTGGCATTTGTGTTCTTGTAGGGTCTGTATGACATCTGCCCAGGATCTTCTAGCTTTCATAGTCTCTGGTGAGAAGTCTGGTGTAATTCTGATAGGCCTGCCTTCATATGTTACTTGACCTTTTTCCCCTACTGCTTTTAAAATTCTTTCTTTGTTGAGTGCATTTGGTGTTTTGACTATTATGTGGCTGGAGGAATTTCTTTTCTGATCCAGTCTATTTGTGGTTCTGTAGGCTTCTTGTATATTCATGGGCATCTCTTTCTTTAAGTTAGGGAAGTTTTCTTCTATAATTTTGTTGAAGATATTTACTGGCCCATTACATTGGGAATCTTCACTCTCTTCTATATCTATTATCCTTAGGTTTGGTTTGCTCATTGAGTCCTGGATTTCCTGGATGTTTTGGGTTAGGAGCTTTTTGCTTTTTGCATTTTCTTTGACTGTTGTGTCAATGTTTTCTATGGTGTCTTCTGCCCCTGAGATTCTCTCTTCTATCTCTTGTATTCTGTTGGTGATGCTTGCATCTATGATTCCTGATTTCTTTTCCTAGGTTTTGTATGGCCAGGGTTGTCTCTCTTTCTGATTTCTTTATTGTTTCTATTTCCATTTTTAGATTCTGGATGATTTTGTTCATTTTTGTTTCACCTGTTTGTGTTTTCCTGAAGATCTTTAAGGGATTTTTATGTTTCCTCATGAAGGGCTTCTAGCTGTTTACCTGTGTTCTCCTGTATTTCTTTGAGGGTGCTATTTATGTCTTTCTTAAAGTCCTGTATCATTACCATGAGAAGTAATTTTAGATATGAATCTTGCTTTTCCGGTGTAATGGTGTGTCCAGGACTTGCTATGGTGGGAGAATTAGGTTCTGATGATGCCAAGTGACCTTGGTTTGTGTTGTTTATTTTCTTACGCTCCCCTCCCCCCCCACCATCTGGATATCTCTAGTGCTACCTGCCCTTGATAAATCTGACTGGAGCCTGTCCTTCTTGTTATCCTGGTTGTGTCAGAACTCCTCAGAGTCAAGCTGTCTCTGTGATCCTGTGATTTTGGGATCCTGTGATCCTGGGCTTGTTAGAGCACCTGGGAGTGGAGCTTCCTCTGGGTGTTGTGGGACTGGCTGTGGAGCTTGTGCCCAAGGTCTGCTCTGGACACCAGCCCAGGCAGACAGGAAAGAACCCAAGTCACTGGGCTGGTGGAGTTCCTGTGTGCCTGGTCCCGCTGGTCCCAGTTACTCCCAGTTTTGGGACAGATGTTAGTTCCTCCTCACCTCTAATCCTGGCTGAGTCAGAGCACCAGGGAGTGGAGCTTCCTCTGGGTGTTGTGGGCTAGACAAATTTTTTGAAACTAGGCTATACAATGTATTTAAAATGTCATCCTTATTGTAAGAGTTTTCTTTTGTTTTTTCCTTTTTACCTAAAAGGGAACTTAGTTCTCAGCTTTTTCTGTTCTTTTGCCACTCCTGTCAGGAGAGAGAATAGTAATATCCTCATAGCACATTTGCCGGAATAAACAGGCATACTTGCCTATACTTTTAGCCTACCATCAGTTGTTCAGCCCACAGCATCTCAAAGCTGCTTTCGAATATTTGAGTACTTAAGGTTGTCTAAAGCTTGCCCTTTCTCCAGTGAGTTAGAGTTTCAACTTCCTTCATAATTCATGGTCCTTCTGGGTTGCTGAGATTTTAGGTGGTAAAGAGCCTTCACTAAAAACCTGTTACCCACTGGGAGTTGTTTTGTGGTCTGTGGAATGCTTTATTAAAGTTTTACATTTCTGACATATTTTTCAGTATCTTTTCATATATATATTTCTAATTCAGTTGTATTGTGGTCAGAAAACCTGTTATGAATCCTTAGGTGATCCTTAAACAACTATTCTGTGACATCCTTTTGTAATCACAATTTATCAATGCTGTTCACATATGTGGAGATTGCATCTACATGCCCTTCCATTTACATTTGTGCATTTGTCTAACTTGAAAATTATAATTCACATACCGTAAATTTGACATTTAAAACACAAAATTTAATGATTTCAATATATTCACAAAATTGTGTAGCCTTGACTAGAATTATCTGTTGTTTTGCATTCTTAGATTTTCTAAAATAATGCTAACTAATAGAACACTATTACTTTAAATTTTCTGGTAGCCAAATTCTGCAAAGTAAGAAGAGGATAATTTGAATATTGTGCTTTTAAGTTTAAATCTTTTGAACCCTCAGAGCACATGTATTGTGTGGTCTTTGTCTTTCAGTATTGCATCTTGCAGGCTGCTGTCTGTCTGTCTATTCTGAGAGCAGCCCTCACTTATATGGGTTAAGCTTCAAGTGCTTGTTTGTGACTCAGAGCCCCTAGTGCAGCTCCACTACTGAATGGATTTAAACTCCTGTTGACTTACATAGGAATCCCTAAGGCTTTGAGTTGATATATTGCTCCCATAGTTTTTAGCATATTCTTCCTAAATATTCTTTTTACTATTGTTTTACTGGGTACATGGCTTTTACTTTAATATGTTCACACATGTCTCTCCCCCTACCCCCTTAAATAAACCTTAAGGTATCTTTCAGTTCTAACTGTGTCTTGTAAATAGCATGGAATTGGATTTTTTTCTTATTATACACTTCCTTAAAAACTGATGAACTTATTCCATTTACATCTATTATAGCCATAAGTATTTGGATTAATAACTGTATATTTTCAGCTTTCTTTTATGTAAATTTGGATTCCATAATTTTTTCTTTTGGTTTAAAAGCTTATATTGCTGGATTTTTTTTTCTTTTTAGAGTCAAGGATTGACGAAAGAATCTTGTATAAATAAGTCAACCATTCTACTACTGAGTTATATTCCTAGCCTCAATAAAACCCTGTTATTCTTTTAATGTCGTAATTGTTTTTTAAAACATTTAAAATATTTATTAAGGTATGGTTGACATAAAATAAATCACACATTTAAGTTGTATATCATAATAAATTTTAGCACTTATATAATTACATATATATCTATTTAAACACACAAAACACACACAGGTCCACTAATTTCAATACTATAATCAAGATGAGATGTTCACCACCCACCACAAATTTTTTCTGTTCCTTAGTAACCCCTATGACTCACATGCCTAGATAACCACAAGCCTGATTGTACTCACAGTGGTTCGTCATTCTGATGGAATTCAGAACTATGTGCTCTTTTGTGTTATCTCCCAGCATATGTTTTGAGATTTATGTAAACTATTGAGTATATTGATTGTTTATTCTGTTTACCTCTGAGTTGTATTCCATACATGGACAGGAGAAGAGGGCACCAGATCCTCTTGAACTGGAGTCACAGGTGGCTGTAAGCCTTGATGTGGGTGCAGGAAACTGAACCTGGGTCCTCTGTAAGAGTTGCAAGTGCTCTCTCTTAACAACTGACTCATCTCTAGCCCCAACTTCCCAATTGTTTTTTGACCAATTAAAGTATTTATTTGTGTATTTTTAAGTTTTTTTCAATTAAAGTATTTATCATCTGTAGTCTACTATTTGTATTTTTTGCAGACACTAGTTATAGACTATTTATGTCATTTATTTATTTTTATGCCAGTAAATGAAGGGTAAAGTCTAGGCTGGCAGAATGGTTTATAGAGTAAGGCTTGCTGCCAAGCCTGGTGACCCGAGTTTGACTCCTGGGACTCAGGTGGTGGAAGGAGAACACATTCCTCCACGATCTCCTCTGACTTCCACATGCTTCTGTGGCACATGCGTGTATGCACATATACCTACAGAACAGATACATAAATAAGGTAGTAATTTTAAGATGTTAAAATTTACTTAATAAGAAATTCAAATTATAATATATAAATTAACAAATCACCTTGAACTTAATGGTTTAATTAATAATATTGTCATCAGGATTGAAATAAATTAAATTGGTTTTACAGCAGCTATCCAGGAACTTAAAAGAGATTATTTTTTATTTCAGTGCCAATATTTTTTTGTATATTTAATATCTGACCTGCCTTTTTCTTTCTTTCCATCGTTAGATCACAAAATTTGTTCAGGACAGACATAGAAACAGAAGAAACAGACTTCGTAAAGATCAACTTAAAAAACTTCCTGTACATAAATTTAAAAAGGGTAAGTGAGTATTGTTGTTTCCTAAATATTAACATTTAGTGTTTCAGAATACATGATGACCAATACTTACTTAATACTACTCTCTGAGTCTCTACTATATACCATTCCTAACACTCACTAACTAACATTAATAATGAATGTTTGGGAAAGATGTTTTTATGCACTAGTAGCCTGGTAAAGGCAGGAAGAAGGTATGGGATTGGTAGATATCTTAATAATGAAAATAGGGGAAAAATACATTGCCGCCACCACGTGCCAGTAGCTCTGTATATTATCAGAGGAAAAAAGTATTTTTCTTGCACCAAGGTAGTCTGCCGTCATTGCCATTCCTTCTGTGTTCTGATGTGCTATGCTCTATGCTGCTGGACTGTGCTCCTAAACCGTAGGTAGCTATTGCCTGTTTGCATTTTGCATGTCATTTAATTTTCATATTAATATGAAATGGGTACCACCATTATTTTTCCATTATTCACAAAGAAACAGAGGTTTCCAGCGGTTTGAACTGTAGTGACAGAGCTGGGAAGGAGTCTAGGATTTTGCTAAGTGAGCGTCAAATAAAGGTGTACACTTGTTAATCATTTTGGCTAGTACTTCTCAGACTACGTTAAAAAATAAAAATAAAATGTTCTGTTTAAAGACCATTTAAAGAAGGTAAGAACAGAGACGGCATTAAAACAGAACTCTAGAGGCTGGAGGGAATTCTTGGCTTAGTGGTTAAGAGCACTGGCCACTCTGCCAAGAGAACGGGGATTCAATTCCTAAGACCCACATGGTACTTACACCCATCTGTGAATGATGTATCCCAGGAAAACCCAACACCCTCTTGTGGCTTTCATGGGCATTAGACATGTACATGTGTCTTGCCCATATAAATAAAATAAAACAGTGAATGAATAATAAATAAAAAGCAAAGCTTCATTTTCCATATAGCTAAATGTTTTATTACCATTTATAATTTTATCTTGTTATAAATATAACAATAAAAACTGTAAAAACATTGAATTTCATTTTTCAAAAGGACATAGATGCCATAAAACTGTACATCATGTGAGGTGAGTTACTTAAAAGTTGTTTACAGGTCACACCCAGTGTGGAAGTCTACCTTTAGAGATCACTTTGAAAGCCCCATGTTTTTGAATGTGACACAATCTTTTAGTTGAAAAAGTTTTCTCATATAATATATTCTGATCATGCTTTCTCCTTCTCCAATGTCTACCAGACCCTCCCACCTCCTCAGTGATCCAACTCCATGCCCTTTCTTTCTTTAAGCAAAACCCAAACCAAAAATGCCCCAAAGAAACATAAACACATGCACATACACACACTCAAAACTCCACAAAACACATACACACACACACACACACACACACACACACACACACACAATGTCCAAACAAAGCAATGTGAGTCAAAAATCTACAAAAATAGCATTGAGCTTGCTTTGTGTTGCAAACTACTTGTAGGCATGCGGCCTGTCCTTAAGTATAGCTAGCATACCCAGGGAGACACCATTGGAGAAAACTCATTTTTCCTTTACAAGTGGGTATTAACTATAGATAGCTTCTTGGTGAGAGGTAGGAGCCTCCCCCGCTTCTCAGTGCCAGAACCTAGCTTAAAAACATCTTTTTTCCCCTAAAACATAATACTTATTTAGAAATTCCTGTTGAAGGCTGACAAGATAGCTCAGCAGGTAAAGGTCCTTGCTGCCAAGTCTGATGATCTGTGTTCAATCCCCACTACCTACATGGTGGAAGGAGAGAACTAACTCCATTAACACACACACACACACACACACACACACACACACAAAGCATGCATGCATACACACACACACAAAATGTAATAAAAAGGAAAAAAAGATATTGAGACTACCCTGAGTTAAAATGGCTTAAGCAAGGTTGGCTTTTCCTCTGAGCAGCCATTGTAGGGTTTTTTTTTTTTTAACAGAAGTAGCACTTAAATTACATAGTAAAAAGTCTACTCTCCCCCTCCCCCTTTTCTTTCTCTTAGCAGTCTTTAATCTTAGCTCTTGGGAGGCAGAGGCCTGTGGATCTACATGAGTTCAAGGGCAGGCTGGTCTATACAGTGATTTCCAGTCTAATGGTACATAGCAAAATCCTGTTTCAAAACAAAACACCCTACAAAACAAAAATGTAATTTTAAAAAGCAGTTGGTTGGGGGGTGGTGAGATGGCTCAGCGGGAAAGAGCACCAACTGCTCTTCCAAAGGTCATGAGTTCAAATCCCAACAACCACATAGTGGCTCACAACCACCCATAATGAGTTCTGACGCCCTCTTCTGGTGGTTTGAAGACAGCTACAGTGTACTTATAATAAATAAATAGAGAATAAATAAAAAGCAGTTGGTTGTACCCATAGTAGTCATGCCACAGTTGTACCAGTGTGTTCAGCTTGCCTGGTGTGTTAGTACAGCACACAGCATCCATATTTGAGCAGGACTGTTAGCAACAACTCTTCCCCAGAAGTCTGCATACTCTGATACTGTAGTGAAAATGGAGTGAACCTTCTAGCTTGGTCTTAGCCTCACTTTTCCATGTCCTGCAGCTAAAGTGGTGTCATCTTTAGAAATAAGGTCTTACCGTCCAACTCTGACGTGCAGCCAGCTGGTGGGAATAACCTAAGGTTTGTAGGTTATCAGGGGATTGAGTCCTCTGCCAACAAGTAATAGGAAGGCAACCTACTCCTGGGACTTGAGATTTTTACTTAGCAACCTTATGGCTCTTGGGAGTATCCTTTTCTGCCCTTGTACAGTGACTTCAGCCAAACACTTAGAGTGATAGTTTTACCATCCTTTCAGATACCTTTCCAAATCTGTAAGACACCACAGGGTTAGTATTTACAGAAGGTGGACAGAAATCTCTGTAAGTCTGCTGCTAGGTAGAACTGCTATTAAAAAAAGTATTGACGCCGGGCAGTGGTGGCGCACGCCTTTAATCCCAGTACTTGGGAGGCAGAAGCAGGCAGATTTCTGAGTTCAAGGCCAGCCTGGTCTACAGAGTGAATACCAAGACAGCCAGGGCTACACAGAGAAACCCTGTCTCGAAAAACAAACAAACAAAAAAAAGTTTTGACGAGGTCCAATGAAAAGATCCTATAACTTGTATCAGCTGTGCTTTATATAGCAGGCAGCATAGATGGGGGCACTAATCCATCCACCTCTCTATAACTCACAGTCATTTTCCATGAGCCATTTGGTCTCTTGATCTTGGTGTGTTTTAGTGTATTGCTGCATCTGCTACGAAGCCTCTGTGGATCCCCCTAAATACCCAGCAGTCTTGGTGAGGCTGGCGTGTGCTGCTTAGCTTGGATCAGGCCCAAGGGGAAGCAGGGGCAAATCTCCTGTGCCTGCCACTAGAGTTGGCTCCCCAGGTTTGAAAAGCCCAGGGCAACTAGTTCATTGGCACAACTAGCTGCTGAAAGCCCCAGTCTGGGTAAACAAGCTCTAACCCCAATGTTTCTTTGTTTTCTTTTGTTTGTTTGTTTGTTTTTGGTAACAGAGAGAAATATATACAGAATACTATAGTGTGTGTGTGTGTGTGTGTGTGTGTGTGCGCGCGCGTGAGCATGCATGCATGCACGGGTATACAAATAACTGTATACCTCTAGGGCAAGCTTAGTATTTTTCATTTATACTATTTTTTATCATTCATATTTTCTCTGAACTGTTCTGCCAGACTAACACAGAATTTGTCTTTCTGTTAATTTTTTGCTCAAAAACTCCAGACAGGTTTTGCTTTACTGGCCTTCTGAATGACCCAGATAGACCCTTTTGTTTGTTTTACCTTTCTCAGCTCCTCTGGATTGCTTTATGACTTTATAAATTCCATTTACATGCTGGCCTGCCAGTAAGATCTACCAGAGCCCCTCTGTCTTATAGAGATTACATTCTGCCAGGAAGTCCAGCAAATCCGCTAAAGCCCTATTCTAGTCCCAAGGTCATTGCTGAAAGGGGGAGAAAAAACCTTTTTTTCTCTTTTCTACATTCATTTTATATTTGTATGTGGGGCAAGTATGGGTTCCACAGGATACATGTAAAGATCAGAGGAGAACTTACAAGAGTCAATTCTCTGCTTCCACCACGTGAGCTTGCAGATCAAACTCAGGTCAAGGGACTTGGTGGCAAGTGCCTGTATCTGCTGAGCTATGACACTGGCTCCCAACAACTTCTTTTTCTTCTTCCTTTTAAATAGGTAATAAATTTTATGTGTTTTTCCCCCAGTGTATGTATGTGAACTATATGCATGCTTGATGTTCACTGAGGTCAGAAGAAAGCATCAGAATTCCTGGAACTGGAGTTATATAGACTGTTGTAAATTTCAATGTGGGTACTGGGAGTCAAACCAGGGCCTTTAAATAGCAGCCAATACTTTTAACCCCTGATGAGTAAGCTTGCAGTCCCAAGCCTGCAGCTTCCCTGTCATGTGAATCAGTTCTATCAAGCACCACACCACCATTTCTTGCTGCTCAGTTTGCTCAGTAAACCCTGTCCATTTCCTGCTTTCTTTCAGTCCCTGAGATTCATGGAGCCCTCAGCCATCAATATCATGAGCTCCTAATGACTTGTATGGGCCAGTCCCTCAGAAACTGATTTCTTCTGTATTATCTCAGATTATCCAATCTTTGTCTCAAGGATGGATGGGTGGTTATATTACTGTGTCTCCACTTCCATGGCACTCATATTGATCCCTTCTGTGGCCATGCCACACAGCATCATAAACTGATTGTCAGAGGGCACTGGTATTCAATCTTGCCCAGTTTAAGCAGGTCGGATGTATTTGGTGATTAACTCCACCATGAGCTCATTGGCAAAGATCTAACTTGTGTTCTTTTCCTTGCATCCTGCCAACTCTGGGAAACACAGGCCAACACCTTGATCTCGTTTTCTCCTTTTCCCACCTTTCCTGCCAAACCAGAGGATAATACTTACTGACTTTTTCCCATTATAAATCGCCTTGTACTCTGACATTTTCCTTCTTGGCAGATAGCTGAATCTTAGCTACATGTCTTACGGCCCACAGCAACCCATGCAACATCTGGGATAAAGTGCATATGAGCTCATCTCATCTGGGCTTTATGGACTGCAACATAGTCCTTACTCCATCAGCTGTTTGGGTATAGAGGTGGGCCTGTGTTCATCAAAGGAGGCCTGACACCTCATACTACACAGAAGATGGGCACTTTAAGTGGCCCATTCTCAGGTGCCTTGGCCTTGGTTTTCTATCTTCTCTCTCCTTCCTGGGAACACGTAATTGCCACAGTAGCAAGGTGGCACAGCAGTCCTATCACACAGGGGAAATGGCTGTATCACACGCTCCACCCACAGAGAGAACACCCGCAGTGCAGTTACATTTTATCACTCATCCCAGAGGCCACACTTCTCCCCAGCTCATCTATCAGCCCTTATTCACATGCCAATTAGGTTGTGCAGCTTTTCCTGGGAAAACATGAATAAACGTCTACTCACCCTGGCTGGACAGGGCTCGGATGACAAACCAAATAAATACCTCTCCCTTACTCTAGCTTAATGAACCGATGAATTCATTAGGGTTACTTACAGCAGTATGGGTAACTCAAAGGTAGCCACATCCCTGTTTAGTGCACGCCAGCATGGGTGACGACTCAGAAAAGCTGCATCTCTGAGGTAGTACACTTAGCTCCACTAGGGGGTCTCATCTCTCCTGTAATTGCTTGCTGTTTCATAGATAACCTTTGAGAAGGGCTATACGAATTTTTAGGTCTTGCGAGCTTCTGGAATGTTACAAATCTCAGTCCTCCCTGCAGGAATTTTACAGTTCAGAGGAAACAGCTACAGAGCACGGATTCTAAAACTCTAAATGAATAATTTAAAAATGAACTGACATGGATCTATAGGTGTCTAAGTAGTTTTTTGTTACTGAGAGGCAATACCCGGACCAAAGCAACTTATAGTTGTAGAGGGAGAAGTGTACGGTGTTTGGCAAGTATGCTAGCAAGCAGCTGGCATAGCGGCGGTAGGAGCAGGCAGCTGAGAGCATGGGCCCTCCTTAGGACAAATCATCTGTGAAAATGTATTTTTAGGATAGTTGGTGAAATTTGAATTTGCTTCAAGTGATATTAATAAATTTAGATGTTAAGAAATTTATTTTTAGTAGGCATAATAGTGTTGTGATTATGTTTTTAAAGCTCTTACTTGCTAATGCATAGTAGTATTTAATAAAATGATGTCTTAGTATTGGCTTTTAATTTTTTTCAAGAAAACACTAAAAGTAGATCTAACAAAGATTTTTAAAAATATTGAAATTGTTAAGCCTGATAATTGAAGATTGAATTGTGTAGTGGCATATTTTTATATGTGTATGCTTTCAATTTCTTCTAATTTATAAATATGTTAAGGAAAGCAATGGGATACTTACGTGTGTCTACATCTAAGTAGATCCAGAAGAATTTTGTACTATCTTCCCTCTATCAATCGCTTTACTTTACGAATTACAGAGCACCAGAATTCCCATGGCATCACAAATCATTTTGTTTCTGGTTCCCCAGTTCTCTCTTGTCTCTAGAATTCAGCATTACTCATGCTTTGTATTAAGACAACATTCATAGGAGGGGAGGCATACGAGTAGGCTATAGCAATGAGTAAGCAGCAGTCAGTATTCTTTAGTTGGCCAGTATTTCCCCCAGCATGACATAATGGAGAGAATGAACCACTTAGATGTGACCGTGAGAACCCACTTAGCCTCCCTGGTAATATCTGTGCTATGCATCTTGCTCAGTTATGAGGAAAGGCAATGAAAAACTGTCTTTTCAAAGACGGGGTTCCTGGGACCTGAAAGCGAACAGGTCCAGTACTGTCCTGCCATGGTAAGTATAGAATCTGTGAAATCCTGCAAGTCGGGTGAGCTTCAGGATATCTTCACTTCTTCAGAAAAAGAAGCCTAAACTTGTGATCTAATAGTCTCTATTGTGTCCTGCGGGGTGGTTATTTCTTTCACTTGCCACGATTAATGTTTTCCAATGACATTTGTAAATGAATGTGCACCTATCACTAGTATAGACACATTAGAAAACAAGGAGGAAAAGTATGACCCAATTTTCAAGCGATTTCCAGGACAAATATAAGTTTATATATAGCTCTATGAAAGTATGACTCCCTATCATAGTACCTCATTCTGTACTGTGATGAGTGGTCCACCCAGTCTAAACACACATACTTGCTTAGATTATAGATAGGCTTTGCATAATGTAGTTATACAACCTTTAAGGATAAGATTCACTCCTAAAAGTGTGGACCAGCTCATCATATTTAATTATCTCACTAATTTTGGACTAAAACAAAAGTCTGTATTGCTTATATTTTCTTCTAGTCTCCCTCCTCCTGTTCTTATTTCAGGGTACCTCTTACTAATGTCAAATAAAACACTTAAGTGTCCATCAAAAACTTAACTTTTTATTTTATGCATGACCTTTTATTTCACCCCAGGCTGTTAGCAGTGTTTGTTCATAAAATTTCAGATGATGGGATTGCATCATTTCTCTTCATTCTTGTTCCTGTAAGTCAACCTTTATTACTTGACTCCTCAAAGTGCCAGACAGTCGGTTGGTCTTACAGTCACTGTGTTCACCTGTATATCTCAGGCACATTTCCTTTTCGTTCTTTGATAATAGGTTTGTAACAACATGCTTCAATCCACTGTTTCCTCTACTTGAAAGGTTTCTGTTACCCTCTGCTGTTCACCATTTTATCATAGAGCAGTCATCTTGGTACTTAGGACTCTTCATGATCTAGTTCAATTACATTCATTTAACTTTATCTTCCACTCCTATTTATTACTTAAGTCTGCATGACTTTGATGTGTTCATTTATTTGAAAATACTTTATATTTGTTTACTGTTCCAATAATGTCTTTTCTTTTTTTAAAATTCAGTTTACACTTAAGGCCTTATTTGAATTCCTCTTTGAGAACTCTTCTTTATAACTCATCATAATAAAGTCTTCACGCTTGGGTATCTGGATTGTCAGTAGATATAATATCTAGTATTGCTACTAGAAAGTATTTTGTTTATGTCTTACTCTCAAGTTGGATGACACATTCAATGTGAAAAATATGAGGCCAGTCTCTTTCTATCAGGGCCCATCGACCACTTCCCAATAGTGCCATGCTGGGGGACAAATCTTTACAACAAAGGCCTTTGGGGAACATTCACGATCCAGATGGTAGCACATCCTTTACTAGAATGTTCTACTGAGGTGTTAGTATATTCTTACCAATTTCTTATTACAATTGAACTCCTTAGAAGGAAATTTATGTTTGTTTTTTTTATAGTTACTTTGCTTAAACTGAGATTTAACTAAACTCAAGGATAATCTAGCCAATAAGCATAAGTCATTTAGAAGCATCACTTATCCAAGAGCCTTAGATGTACTGAAGTCGAGCAGGTTTTTAACTTTCTTTATATTGCAAAGAAAGAAAAAGAAATACTAGAGTAGAACACCAATATTTCAGGATGTGTGCAATTTTTTAAAAAAGACTTTTTTTTTTAATGTGTATGTGTGTTTTGTCTGCATACAAGTATGTGTGCCTCATGTATGTAGAAATCAGAAGAGGGTATCAGATCTGCTGGTGTTGGAGTTACAAATGGTTGTGAGCCACCATGTTGTGCTGGGATTTGAACCCTGGTACCTCTTTAGTCCAGCATATATACAAATTTAGATACCTTGAAATCAGTCCTGGAAAGTATTTTACAATTTTCTAAATTCCTAATTTCCAGATGGCTGTTTAAAAATACTTGTGGACTAAGGAGGTAGCTCAGTGGGTAAAGTACTTGACAAGCAAGGCTGAGGGCCTGTGTTTGAACTCATGCCCCACCCCAGCCCCAAGTGGAGACTGCAGAATTCCCAGAAGCTCACAGGTCAGCTTGCCTGGTGTATGCAACAGGGAACAAGGGATTCTGTCATAAATAAGGTAGATAATAAGTACCAACATAATACATACATATATACATACATACATACATGTATGTATATATGCATACTAACAAAAATTTACAGACTAAGAAATTTCTAGATACTATGAGTCAAAGGGGAAGGAGGCAATAAAAAAATGACTAAGACAACAAAGACCTTCAAGTATAGAAGTCTGGATCCCCTGTAGGATTAGATTTTTTAATACCTACTTTAATAATGGTTCTTAAGTGCTTTAGCCTCTCTTCTCGCCCACCACCCACTAGAGGCAGTAGAAAAGAAAGGTTAATAGAGCAAAAGGAGGATGTGGACCTGTTTAGAAATAGTTCTTTTGGGCAATTCCAATCTTGTCAGGATATCAGCAGTTCAGTTCACACAAATCAGCAGCAGTAGCTCGGTCCACTAGCAAACACTATTCACAAATCAGCAACAGTGTGATCCAGAAAAAACCTCGAGGCTCTCAATCATCCTGAGTCAGTGGATGTGGCAAAAAGCAGCTGGAATATCATGAGGACTTCTTTGGTATATTTCTCTCTACAAAGTCATGACAAATGATATGCAGCAAAGAAGGCAAGCCAAATGAATGCCGCAGCACTGTTAGCAAAGAGCAGCAAAGAGGAGTGTAGCAAGGGGAACCAATAGCATCCATCACCCACTCTAAGTAAACATATTCTCCCTTCCAGGCAGCTTCCAGAAAAACACCAAGTGTCTCTTCTCAGCAAAACATACTCTCATAAGACAGTTTCCGAAAAAGCATCACATGACATAACTGAGTCTCCAAAGACCACTTCATTCCCCCATATGTTGTGTGTGTGAGATCTTATACAGTTTCTTAACCTTCCCATTATGCATTATATTTAATGTGTAAATGTGACCAAGAGTACCTACATTACAGGGGGAGGGGGGTTGTATAAATAAATGTATGAAAATGCTAGATGGGCTTGGTGTCTTCTGTCGGTAGTCCCAGTACTTTGGAGGTGGAAATAGGGGGATGAGGAGTTAGTTGAGGGATAGCTGTGGACACATAGCAATTTGGAGGCTACCCTGGCTAAATAAGACCCAATCTCAAGTACACAGGAACATATCCACAGCAGGGGGAAAAAAAGAAAAAGAAAAATGCTTAACAGAGCCTTGTAACAAGACACAAAAAATGGTAGACAGTAAAAATTACTAACACAAAGCAACTCCTTAAATAAGTCTTAAATAAAATGCAATTTTCTCTTATTTAAGTTACTCGGCTCCTAACCACTGTAGCTGGAAAGATTTTTTTAACCACAGAGATTAGAAAAGAGCAGCATAGCATTTTATAGCAATTGCTCTAAAATATGGAATAATATTTTACAATTTTTACTACTTTAACCTAGTTACTAAGTAATGTTTTAGTTTTCATAATTACTTTTGCCATCATTTGCTTTTTACTGACAAAAACATCTACCCATCCTTTGTCTCCCACATCCTCAGTTTTTAACCACATTTTGACTGGGGATGAGCATGAGGTGAACGTGTAGCCAGTTTTTCCATGTTTCTAATGCATTCAACCCATTCAATTCAAATTCAGTCAGCAGATGCTAAATATTTAAATTGTGTTACTTCCCAAGGCGTTTCAGTGGACACTATCACTAGCTCAGTGTAGAATAGTTGATCTGATGGGCATGGCCTTTGGTGTTCCCTGTGATAAGCCAGTATGTCTACCATTCTAGTTTTACCAGGATGAGATCAAGATGTGTGTGGCAATGTTGTTCACTCTGCTTCTGCATTATCTCTATGGAGCAAACAAAACACTCTCTACACATATGCATCTTGATTATTTTTGGTTTTGACTCTGAAAAACTGAAACTCTGAAAAACTGAAGCATAATGTATGTCTTATAAAAGGCTATATATCAAATAAATAAACTTACAAGATGGGACAAGACAGTGTGTTTTACTATTTCAGAATTAGTCCAAGACTACAAGGACTTTCTACAGAACATACAGAACATGAGGGTTGGGCTGGTGAGATGGCTCAGCGGGGAAGAGCACTGACTGCTCTTTAGAAGGTCATGAGTTCAAATCCCAGCAACTACATGGTGGCTCACAACCACTCGTAATGGAATCTGATGCCCTCTTCTGGTGCATCTGAAGCTACAGTGTACTCATTTATAATAATACATAAATTAAAAAAAAAAAAACAGCAGAACACGAGGGTTTATTCTGGTTCACAATCACAAATTATATCTTTGAGTCTTATGTAAAGTAACTATTGAAACAAAAAGTATAAGATCAATATGAAGTCATTACATGAAACTATTTACAGGACATGAAAACTCAATGACTCTAAAATAACAAATCTACACATTTAAAGATGACCCAGATTACAACTAATTTTTAGTTTCTTATTTATAAATTATGACAAGTGCAACAGCTTAAAGAACTACAAATTTATGTCTTACTCTATATATCTCCTTAAATTATGTCCTTATTCTATATAACGACTCTTGTAGTCATCCTGAATTCATGTGAAAACCCCAAGCCATTCTCCTTACCCACCTTGATCCCTGTTAACCACATGGCTTCTAATAGGCATATTACTGGATAATGAGACTAAATATTTGACATGTTATGATATCATCAGTTGTGATTTAACTGCTTATTCAAACTCTACCCCCAAAATCCAGATTAGTGATTAATCTGTATAATTATAGGTTATCATAAATATGTTAGAGCTCTTTAATATTTCTGGTTAAGACTTGTCTAATCAGTCTGACCAAACTCCACATGAGAATCTAACACCTGTACACATGAATTTGTTAGAGTGTATTTGGTAGTGACAATACAGTAAGCAAAATCAAGATACTAGTAAAATGAAAACACTAATTAATTTTCTTTACAGCTTGCTTTCTTCCTTCCTTCTTTCCTTTCTTTTTTTTTCTTTCTTTTGTTTTGTTTGTTTGTTTGGTTGGTTGGTTGTTTTTTTTTGTTTTTTCCAGACAGGATTTCTCTGTCCTGGTACTCACTCTGTAGTCCAAGCTGGCCTCGAACTCAGAAATCCACCTGCCTCTGCCTCCCAAGTGCTGGGATTAAAGGCATGCACCACCACTGCTGGATCCCTCTTACACATTGAATTACTTGCTTGGAAAAAGCCATTATTCCCTTTTCTGTATGGGCCCATCCAGACTATTTTCCCAGATAGCAGCTTTATTTCTAATACCTTCCAAAGTTGTTCTCCCTGTGTAGATAAGGCAATGAAACTCTTTTGTTTCCTAAAAGTTATTTTTGGACTAAACTAAAACAGTTATTGATGTAACAAAATATTTTTAAATCTACCCCCCAAAAGCAGCTGTATTTAAAAGAATACTGCTTTGCTTCCTTTAAAAATGTATCCTTTGGGGAAGGAAAAAAATGTATCCTTGGAATCCTAGAAGAGTTATGAATTAAGGAAACCAGATAGTATATATAAGGAAATAAACAAGAGTAAGACACCCGAGCAATGCCTTTACTGATAAGTAGCCATTTAGTAAATAACAATTTCCCTGGTCACTTGTTTTCATAGCAACCTTATAACACCACAGAACTGGTACATATTGTTTATTTGAAGCCAAGTGTCTTCATTTTAAATCGATTTTTATTTAACATTAGTATCTGAATGTCTCAATGTGCTTTTGCATATGTGTGTGTGGTGGAGTAGGGATGTAGTCAGTGGTTAAAGCTCCTACTTAGCATTCTTGTATTCAGTCCTATCATCAGCCACAAAAATGACTCAGGCTTTGAGAAGTTTAGTGAAATATTGTTTTTTAGTATAAAATATTTCAAAACTAAGATTTGAATGCTTAAGTAAAGCACTAATTGTGATTCTTAGGAAAATCTTTGACAAACATAATCAATGTGAACAACTCTGACATCTATTTTTAATTGCCTAAGTTGAGTAAAAGGCTAATTACTTAAAACTTCAGGTTCCTGAACTTAAAGTAGCTGTTAGAAAAACAAAGGCATCATTTAGAGACAATCAAAAAGCATTTACAATAAAAGTTTGTAAAGTTTCAATGAACCTGTGGCATATTCTTATTTACAGTTCTCTGTTACAGGAGATGAGTACGACGTGTGTGCTATTTGTTTGGAGGAATATGAAGATGGAGATAAGCTAAGGATCCTTCCCTGTTCCCATGGTATGAGTATTCACACAGTGCTTTGAGCTTGCGTATAATTCGATTTTGAGTTCTGTATAAAGGGAGAAGAGAGAGCAATGCAAAAATAAAGGATAGATGTGATTCTATAAAAATGCGCTAACTTCTCATATGCATACACAATGTGAACAGATCACATACTAAATAAACATAGCAAGAAACTAAATGTAATAGTCTCTTCATACAATAGTGTTATGCATGCTTGACTCAAGAGAAATACCTATGGATCTTAGTTTCCATGTATCAGTGTCATCCTTTTGTGTTGTGATAAAAAGAAAATATTGCATAAGATACCAAATTTCAGCAACTGTTAATACTGAGATTACATACTTCTTCATAAAGGGCATCTTATGCCCTGCTGAGCCAAATCAAGCATTGTATTTGAAAATAAGTGCTTTTCACAGAATTGTTGTACTGAAGATGTATATTTTGCTTCAACAGCTTATCATTGCAAGTGTGTAGATCCCTGGCTAACTAAAACCAAAAAGACCTGTCCAGTCTGCAAACAAAAGGTTGTTCCTTCCCAAGGTGATTCGGACTCTGACACAGACAGCAGCCAGGAAGAAAACCCAGTGTCAGAGCACACCCCTTTACTCCCACCCTCAGCTTCTGCCAGGACCCAGTCGTTTGGGTCTCTGTCAGAATCCCACTCACATCACAACATGACAGAGTCTTCGGACTACGAGGACGACGACAATGAAGAGACCGACAGCAGTGACGCAGACAATGAAATTACTGACCACAGTGTTGTGGTCCAGCTGCAGCCTAATGGTGAGCAGGATTACAACATAGCAAATACTGTGTGACTTTCAAGTGGTTGGTTTATTTCTCTTATAATGTTTATTTAGGTATATGATTTGATTTTCTGCTCCCTTTAGAAGTTTCTGTAGAAATAACTTATTTTTCAGTTTTTTAGTGTAATCAAGTTCCTGAAACAGGCTATTTGATCTCTAATACTTATCTCCAATAGTGTACAGCCACTTCACTAACAAGTAACAGACTGGTGCTGTAACTCAGGCATCAAATTAGCTCTCTGGGGATGACAAAAAGTAGCCAAGACACTTTAAAAATCCTCAGTATAGCTTGAAATAAAGACCTAGATCACAGTATGCAAATGTTGTCTTACACGCGGAGTCTGCTATGGTCATCTAGCATGAGCTAAAAAAACCTCTCACTTTCATAAAGTTGCCTAGTGTGGTTGGGTTGGCACATGTCTCCTGATAGTCCTTCTTTGTCATGATTAATGAGTGGCAACAAGCAGTTTAGGAATTTTCTTCATAGTACCACAGAGAAACTAAAAAATGTCTGTTTTCTATTCCCAAGTATTTTTTCCTCATAGGAAAAGTCTAGTGTAGACTTCAAATACTTTATTTTAAGGTTTTCACAACCACGATAGTGTTATGAGTTTGATTCCACGGGAATGTCTCTGGACCTTACTTTCCATATCTCAGTATCCTTTTGTGTTTTGATTTTAAAAATGCTGCATAAAAATACCAAATTTCAGCAACTGTTAATATTGAGATCACATACCTCTTCATAAAGAGCATCTTATGCTAATTAGCCCTGCTAAACCATGTGCAGAGGAAATTGTTTAAGTATTGGATTTGAAAATAAGTGCTTTTGTTTAATAGACCTAATGTATTGAGGCAATGTATTATGAAAAGCAAAATTATATAACACTGTAACTATGTAGAAAATATACTTAAATATAATCAGAATGCTAAGACTTTTTATATGGCCTTGTATGATGAGAGCTTCAATGTTAATAAATGTTTTCCACTTTAAAAGCCACAAAGTATTTGTTCTGATGAACTCTTACATTAGCCTTATATGCAGGGTGCTATAAAGGAGAGTGATGGAGATCATACATCACCTTAGGATTTGACACAACGTTACTTCCATATTACAGTTAGGCTTCTCCACCAAAGTTAACACTGGAGCCAAAGTCATCTCCTAAATAGTAGTGTAAATCAGGGTATTCTGTTGTAAACTGTGACACATTCTTTATAGTAGATGCATTTAGTGACATAAAAATTGAATAAAATCATGTACTAGAATAAGTATATCAGGTGTATGAGCATTTCATTATCTTTTTAAAATGCTGAATTTTAAGAGAAATATAACACTAGGGAAAAGAAATTTTAAGTTTGAGTTGTTTCTCTTTAAAAATTTTAGACTCAGTTTGTTTCTTTGTTGAGTTTTTTGTTTGCTTGTTTGTTCAGCCGGTTTTTGGTTTGGTTAGGTTACTTGAGCCAGGGTTTCTCTGTGTAGCCCTGGCTGTCCTGGAACTCACTCTGTAGAACAGGCTAGCCTCAGACTAAGAGATTCTCCTGCCTCTGCCTCCTGGGTGCTGGGATTAAAAACCTGCACTACTACTGCCAGCTCTCTTCTTTTCTTTTTAAAGATTATTTACCATAGAAATATAGCAACATGGTACTGACACAAAAACATACAGAGATGAACAGATCAGAGGACCCAGATATAAAGCTATGAGATTACAAAGATGTTACAATACACATTGGAGAAAAGACAGCATCTTCAATAAATGGGGCTAGAAAACTGGGTGTCCCCATACAGAAGACTAAAACTTAAACCTTCTATCTCTTATCTTACACAAAAACCAATTCCACATACAGCAGAGACTTGAGTGCTTGTTAGCGCTGCAATTCTGAACTACTAAAGGATATGGATATAGGACTAGGCAAGGACTTTCTGTGTAGGACTCCAGATACTCAGCAAATAAGGCCAACAAAGGAAAATGTTAAAAAGAGGCAGCCTACAGAATGGAAGAAGAATCTTTGCCAGATATCTGGTAGCATTTTCATGTATGTATACATATATAAAGAGCTTAAAATTTAAAAAAAATGGAAACAGTCTGATAAAAACAATGATCTAGGGAACTGAACAGAGTTCTCAAAAGAAGATATAAATATGTAATAAATCCTTTAAGTGTTCAACATCTTACTCAAACCCGAATGGCTATTGTCAAGAGCAAATGATTCCAAATGCTGGCAATGTGTGGGGAAGGAAAACTTATTCACTCTTTGTGGGAATGTAAACTGAGGCAACCACTATGGGGATCAGTGTCAGTGTCTTAAAAACCTGAAAACACAACGGTGCTGAACGAGCCAGCTGGATACAGACCCTACAGCAGAGGCACGTGGACTTCCATGCTCAGTGCACCTCTATTCACGATATCCAGGAAATGGAACCAGCTTAAATGTCAATGAATAAAGAATGGATAATGAAAATGTGGTACATACATACAGTGGGATTCTAGCCAATGGTAAAGAGTAAAGTTACTAGTTTCAGGAAAAAAGTGGAAAATGGATCTGGAAAACAGTATACTGAGTAAGTTAACCCAGAGTCAAGAACGACACACACTGCATCTTCTCCCTTACATGTTGATACTAGCTTGACAGTTTTAGAGCAGTCTGCTTAACACTGAGTGCTGGTAAAGGCCAGAAAGAAAGAATGTATGTAGGATGGTGTGTGTGTGTGTGTGTTTAACACAGTGGGCATTAAGTTAAAAGGTGGGGGATACTAGGGATAAGGTCTGCACAGGAAGAGGGGGTGGGGGAAGAAAGGATAACCAAAACTAAGGATATATAGGAACTCCATATGTTTACTTGTTTTATAAGCTTAGTGGAACAAAAAAAGTTAGGTCATCGGTATCCTCTATGGACGGGTAATGTTCCTACCCAAAGCCATGGACTATTAAACAATCAGTGCTAGGTATGGAATACTCCTATGAATTGTTGAATGGTGGTGTGGGGGGAAATGCAAACAATTCAATTTAAGGTCATTGATATTGATCCTGGTTGCCCACTTGAACCTAATTAAGACTGTTGCTGGAGATATGACATTCTCTGGTCACTAGAGAAATGAGGCTGGGGCAGAGATGGAAGTTTCCGTCACAGTGCCAGAAGGCATTACACAGGCTACTAGCTAAGAAGAGTGGTTAATGGTGTTACTCAGTTCTGAATCCTGAGAGCTGTCATAATGACTTGCTAGGCAAGATGTCCGCACTTATGAAAATAGTGCCGACTTAGGGATACCAACTGTTGATTTGAGGCCTGCTGCACTGCCTGGGTCTGTAAACCCAATCAAGGGCTTGAGAGATCATAGGCCTATGAACATCCTACTTCTATTGTTTTACTATACTGTCATGTTAAACTGGCTTATAAATACTCATGTTTCTACCTGTATATTGGCGGTTCCCAGCCTTCACCAGAGAAACTTGAGAGCAGAGGACAAAGGTTAATGTAGAAACCCATTAAATGTCAATGAAGCGTAGGTCAGTGACAAAGGCGACAAGATTTGATGTTCAGCCTAGAGAGGATGGACCATCCACAACTCCTCATGTACACCGGCTGCTGGTAGCTTCACAGACACTACCAACAGTGATGCATAAGGAAGGCTGAGCTCATGATTTTCTGGTAGCCCCTTTGAACTACTACTGGACAGGAACGACCCCAAAGTTTTGGTCTCCTTGTGGAGAACTGTAGATATAATATAATCCTTCTGCCTTTGCCAACTCACAACATGATGTGTCACAGCTAACCTTTGTAGACATACCTTGAGGAGCACCTTAAATATTCAAGCCCTTAGAATTTTAAATTAGGTTTTGGGGCTGGAGAGATGGCTCAGCAGTTAGGAGCACTGACTGTCCTTCCAGTCAGTGCCTGAGTTCAATTCCAGGCAATCACATGGTGGTTCACAAACATCTGTAATGGGATCAGATGCCCTCTGAAGAGAGCAACAGTGTGATCATATACATAAAATAAATAATCTTTTTAAAAAGGGAAATTTAAACTAAGTTTTATAGAAGTTCTTTAATTGATGCTTTTACTAGAAATATTTTAAATATTATGGAAAATGCTAATAAAATTAGATGAAATTCCTATACTTACAGTTTTTTAAAAATATGTTTTCTCATTCTATAAACTACTTTGTCATAAAATAGTATGCAAACATTAGAAGATTTAAGATATTAAGGAAAACACAGGAAATGAAAGTCATAATCTTATGACACAGACAAAGCAGTGTCAGCACTGTACTATCTTGTAAAATGTAAAATTTGTATAGATATGAAAATACAAAATACCATTTCTAGTTTGGAAAGTAAAAGGTTCTGTTCAACATACAGTAGTGAAAACATTGTTCTACTCCTTTAAGAGGCCAAAAAAACACCTTACTATAGTAATTACATAGAAGTTAAAATGTGATGACATTTTATGGATCTAGTTTCTTAAACTTTTTTTTAACATGCATGGTGTTTTGCCTGTATCTGTGCACCCTGTGCATACAGTATCTGGGGAGGCCAGAAAAGGGTGTTGGATCCCTTGGAAGTTACAGGCAGCTGTAAGCCTCCTTGTGGTTGATGGGACTTGAATTCAGATCCTCTGGAAGTGCTACTGTGGAGCCATCTTTCTAGACCCCAGCCTAACTTTGAAACCAGTTAGATCATTTGCATTGTTTCACTTAACCTAAGATAAAAAGGAATCTTACAAAACACAATGCTCACTGTCTACCAATAAACTCACAGTAAGTAGCTGTTAGAATAATAAAAAAAAAAAAAAATCACACCTAAAGTGGAGTATGTTAAAAAAGTTTAAAGTCACTATGTTCATAGTTATATATTAGATTTGTGACTGCCGTTAGTCTGTAAACTATAGTTGAGAACAAGGACCCGGAGTGTTTACAGTTAAGTTAGTAGTTCTTCTGGATTATCTTTTAAAAGGACTGGCTAGGACTGGCTTTTGTGCTCAGTAGTCACTTAAATTCTATAGTTACATGGCTGACAGCTATTAAGCTTTTTCTTTCTTTTTCCCCTTTTATTCATCTCTCATACAATATATTACTACTGCCGTTTTCCTCCCTCACTCCTCCCAGCTCTTCCCACTTCCTTCCACCTTCCCCAGATCCACTCCTCCTCTATTTCCCATCCAAAAAAGTGCAGGCCTCCCAGGGATATCAAACACAGCATGTCAAGGTCAGATGGACATACTACTCTGTGTGTGTGTGTGTGTGTGTGTGTGTGTGTGTGTGTGTCACTTATACTTTGAAGGCAGAAAGTCCCGGTACAATTATCCTTCGACTAAATTTTCAGGTGACTATCTCGATTTCCAGTATTTTATGTTTATTATTAGAATTTTAAATTAGACTCTTAAACAGAAAGTGGATTTTATTTACTGCCATATTTTAAGAGCTTAAAACTGATAAGAGCAGATGCAGAGACACATAGCCAAAAACTAGGCAGAGCCAGAGGAACCCTACACATGGAGGATGTGGGGCTATAGAAGCCAGATGGTTCTAGGACACTACTAGAACACAGCCCACAGAACCAACTAAGCAGAGCTCATAGGGGATCACAGAGACTGAAGCAACAATCACAGACCCTGTATGGGTCTGAGCTAGGTCCTCTACATATATTTTATGGGTTTTATAGGTTGATGTTCTTGTCTCTGACTCTCTAGCCTGCTCTTGGGACCCTTTTCTTCCCACCTGGTTGCCTTTCCAGCCTTGATATGAGAGTAAGTGCTTAGTTTTACTATTTCAGTGTGACAATCACCCTCTACTACATGTTCAACATACATTACAATTTACCAGTATTTGTTAAGGGTTTCACAATTTGGTTTACTACAACTCATGTGGGAATAATTACTCAAAAACCTCAAATCATCACCTTATCTCTAAATTTTCATTTGTCCACTTTTATTCTTGACAAAGACTGATACCAGGCTTTAACTGTTCTATAAAGTCTAGGGTTTCTTAATGAACCAGAGTAGACCCAGATCTCTATCTTCTAAATATTTTACATCTTATCTGTAAGTTTAATTTATACTTACCGCCTAATAACTTGAAAAAGAAAAATTGATTATGTACAGTGTATTTTAAATATGGAAAGGATTAATTCCTGTTCCCTAACCCAATCTTTTTCAAGGGTAGTATGCAGGTCAATTTCTATAAACCACACAGTTATTCCTAAACACCGATTTCCTGGCCAATGGTCTCTCCACCTCTAAGGGAGTACCCTGGAGTTCATGTCCACTGTTAACAGCTCCTCAGTGTCACTTAGGATAACCTGCGCACCTACCGCTACGGTTCTGCTTGACAACCTGCAGTAATAGTTTGTCGAGGTAGTCTTGAACTTATTTACTTAAGAGACTCTAGAATTAAAATATTTAGCTGTAGTCAACACATTACTCTGAAAACCAGAAAATGCATTAGCATCAGATTCTCCTGAGTGCTGACTGAGGAATGGCTTCTGGTCTTTCATGAGACTCACTGGCTGACATCAGGCTGCCAACAGACTGCAAATCTGCAGTCACTGACCCGTCAGTACAGAAGAACCCTCCACAATGGAGTCCACAGAAACTCTTCTTGGCACTGGGGCCTCTTAGTGCTTATGAGATTGAGTTCTCATCAAGAGACCAATATAATATATTTATTCCCTAGCATGTTAGTTTTCTTCACATTAAGTCTGAGAATGATCATAGAATGAAGGCACAAAAGCCACCTCCACTAGACCAAAGTTTAGTGAAAAGAAATGTGTAGGTGCTCTCATATGCTTGCAATGAGTCTGGTGTTCTCCTCCTAGCCTCGTGTCAGCTGCAGCTTCCTATGAAGGCTGAGGCAGGAGTATTTTGAGTTAAAGGCCAACAAGGACTACACAGCAAACATTTCCCCTCCACCCTCCAAAACCAACAACAATAACAACAAAGCCAAAAATGTATAATTTATAATAAAGACAGGAGTCCAATAGAGTATTTGGTTGGAATAAATTTATTTCATCTGTCTGTAAACAAGGTGTTTAATAGTTATGGCATTTTTTTAAATGCATATTAAATCAGATGAGTTAGACTGTATCCCAGATGTAACAAAGTGCAGGGAAAGAAATGGACAAATCAGCAACAAGATTTGTTTTTAAATCTGTACATTATCCACAATGCCCAAACAATAGAAGCAAATACTAGAATGTCCCTAAAGTAGTGCCATTCGAAAGAAATTCCATCTCACAATAGCAACAGTTCATTTTAACAATAGTATGGCACAGGATACATATGAAAAAAATACATCACAAGACAGCCAAGTCCACAATAATGCAACTTCATATAAAAACCTAAGCTGCAAATAAAAATTGGTCCTATGAAAAATAAACTGGACACACTCCAGATGGTTATGTTGGGATACCTAATATCCATAATGGCAGCCTTTTACATTTTACTCAAGAGTACAGCTGGTGTGCAAAGAAAAGACAAGAAGTCTGAGCTACGGCAATGACAGAATGTCCCTGGGAATTTGATCGGTATGGTTACTGTAGTAAGGTCATGGGAGGAAGTGCCTTTGCTCTCAAAGTTGCACGCTTCATGTCCTATAGACACTACACAGTCTGTCCCAAGTGCAATCACCACATTAAAAGTAAATCACTGCAACTCTCAATAGCTCATCAACAGAGGAGGTATTAATTAGGTTAAATAAACCAGGCACTACACAAAAGACAATGGAAGCAAACCAAACACCTCATGTTGGAAGGGAGGGGATGAGAAAGGTGTGAAGTACAGATGCATGCACTTTTTCCTCCCAACCATGCGCTACAAAAGGAAGACTAAGTGAGCCAAGTAAATGCTCAAAGTGCTGAAAAGACACTGATCAAATCAGAGATTGTACACCGGCACCTTGCTTAATATTAACTTATTTTAGTAATCAGTATTCCACTAATTGCTAAGACGAAGTGATGCCCAACTTGGCATGCCCCCTTCCCCCAATTTCAGGATATCATGCATATCATTATTGTGCTGCAATTATGATGCCAGATAAAGGTTGGTTACACACAGTGGTTAACATACAAATGACCTTTTGGGAATCATGACATTAGAAAATAAGGAAGGAAAAACTAGCTACCATCTACAATCTGGTAGCAATGTGACTGTAATTAGGGCGGTGATGAGGACGGTTGGTAGGTAGGTAGGTAGAGGGGAGAGGCTGCTTGCACATCAGACCTCTTCAGGTATAAAGCGAGTTCATATGTTTTCTTGTTAATTGTGCCTGCGTGGACACATTCCTTTCCCATGACTATAACCAATGCTGGAGTACACAAGGAAACAAAACAAAAATGAACAGAATTATTTAAGGGGAAGGGGCAGAAAGAAAGACACCTTTCCCCACCAACAGAGGGATACAAAGGAGACACAGGTTCATATCCCATCACCCTGCATTGCTAATAAAATTTCCAGAATTAAGACTTAAGCTTACAGCTAGGAAAATTTAAGAGCAATTTTCCCCTAATACTTAACAGTCTGCCTAGCAGCTAGAACCCAGAGTCTCTCAAGTATTTTGCCATTGAGTATGCCTTCTTATTCAATCCGCCTCCATGGACCCCTTCTTTTCCCATTACAAAGACCAAGACTGAAAGAAAAAGGAGAAAAGTGTTTCAAAAGAAGTGTTAATCAAGAAATCACATAAGTTTAAGCAGATAGATTAATAAGTTAACATTAAGTTAGTTTTCCATGAACTGTTAAACACTGAAATCTATTATGTCTCCAGAATGGAGAGCCTTCAAGCTAGTAAATAAACTAAAAACAGCACACTGCTGGATGCACGTAGGAAATCTCACTGTACGGTCAATTTCCATAAAGGGATCTTTATGAGAGCCAGGAGGAAAGTGACCATTTACCTTGCATCCTAGGGAAAAAGAGTCTGGCTCATACCACATTATGTGTCTCCCACAATATACTTTACAAACTTTCATATTTTTCATTTACAAACTCTCCCCAAATGCAATGTGCATGATAATTACAAGCTATTGTCTTACATGTGTAATATAAATGATTGTGGCATGTCTATTACTTCTGGAGGCAAATGAAAGCCAAATTTAAACAGAAATGTTACTGCCCGTCAGAAAACTCTACATTAGTCTTATATAAATACTTCACTTTGCTATGTTTCCAGTCTAAAAATCACAAAACCTGTTACTATGTCTAGCACCTAATTTGTATTATGCTGAACTCAACTATATGTACAGGTGTGTGTCAAATATACTCACTGCCACTAGATGGCAGCAGTGTTCTATGGTTAAAAAAAAGATTTCATTTCATTTGGCTTCAAGTGTTGATTTTTTAAAACAAAAATTACATATTCATGTTTTTGTCATGCATATCTATATACTGCATATGTGCCTTGTGTCCTTGGAGGCCAGAAGAGGACACTGGGGATCAGAAGAGGGCATCAGAGTCCCTGGGACTGTAGCTACACAGGTGTGAGCTGCAGTGTGGGTGCTTGGGGATAGGACCTCACTCATGGCTACATTATGCACTAAGCCATCTCTCCAGCCCTTCAGTGGATGTATATTATTTTTCAATCCTGGCATCTTATGTATGTGGAAGCAGCAAAAACTTAAGAGTTGTCTGTTTTAAAGTTATCTTGTGACATCCACAGCATTAAATTATAACTCACTGTAGGCTCGTGTATTTTCACACTGTAGAACTGTCCTATGTGCCAACTTTGCCAAGGAAGGCAGTTATACAAATTAATACATATATGTATTTGTATGTCAGGTGTCAGAGTAACCTTCAATGTCAAAGGTTCTCTATGAAATATTAGATCTTATGCCATACTGGAAACTAGAATTTTTATTACCAAGTTTGGAAACTAGTACTAGAGTTTATGGGCCAAGTACTTAAACTACCTGTAGTAGTTTCAAAGAATGAAATCTCATTCTTTGGAAGCATTTTAGTAAATGAAACATGTACTCTAAAACTCTAGTCTATTCTCTCTTCAGAAATGTTCCTGGCAGAAAAATAAAACAATGTGATATTTTTTTTCCTTTCTTTTTTTTTATGAGCAGAGAATTGATTTAAATCTAAGCAAACACCAAAGGAAAGATCTACAAGTAAAGACTAATTAGACGCAAAAATAACTAAGTGACTGAGACAGTTAGCAATCATATATACCACAGTGTCGTAACATGTTGGACTGAGGCACCTTTTCATTGTTAAGTTTACCAAAGCTGTCGTAATTTAGAGTAGTCAGGGTGAGGCTGCTCATGCACCACTCTAAAGTAGACAAGCTGAAAGCAGAGCCACCCTTCAGTGCTGAGCAGTTCACAAAAACCACCTTAATAGCCATTATCAACTAACTTTCAATTTAAACCATTAAAGAAACCCAAGTTGTAACATGGCATGCAACTTTTAGGCACAAAAAAAATTGCCTGCTTACCTCTCCCAGCTCTGCCAACAGCAACATTGTATGTTGGCTCCCCACCTTGACTCTTTGTCCGGATATCCATTGTGCAGTCACCGTCAACATATAGACTATCTCTGATCACAGAACACTTCTTTGCTCCAAGAGTCAAACCGTTGGTAAAGAAACCTTCGCGGTCTTTTCCTACAATCATATCTATTTCTACTGGCTGGCCACCCAAAACAAAGAAGAAAAAATTACAGTTAATCAGAATTTGATACAACAAACTGTGTACTGATGTAAAATCAAGATAGCTATTTTTATTATTTCCTATTCCTGCAGGGTTACATGATTTACACATTAGTTTGCTTCTGCAATGAACAGTGAGGTCTGCTAACTAAAAGCCAGTGTATACCAACCATACAAAGAGTCTCCCTAAATAGTTGGCAGTTGACACTGGGTGCAAACTGAAAATGAGTTATTTATAAACTATATCAAGTCAGGTGCTACTTGAAGGTGCTTATGTAATTGTAAAGACTCAGCTATCGGCTCTTACAACAGCTTGCCTATCATATTCAGCCACATTAGTCATGTTGCATCAAATTTAAAGTTGGGTAAAAGTCCACCCAGATGAACCTGCTCACATCTCTGTTTCGAGCAGCTTGAAATGTCCCTGGTAGTATGCACCTCTGTCACCACAGACTGTGGGACATTTCCAAATTCATATTTCCCTCCTACTTTTCTAGCCACCACTCTTTCCTCTCCAACTTGCCTTGCCCTTCCATTCAATAACCAGCTTTCCTTCTGGACAAATGCAGAGTGGATTCTGTCTACAGCACTGCAGTAAGCAATAGTAAAATCAGAAAATGGAGGGGCATTGGTAAAGAAAGTGAGGTAGCCACCAGAACCGGAAAAGAGAATCCGTTCATTCTAACATTCCATGAATAAGAAGGAAGGCGTCGCCCCCATCAGAACTGCAGAGTCATAGCAGGCCCCAGCCATTTCCAAGCATCCTCCCGCAATCTTCTTAAGCCAGACAGCGGGAACTCACACACAAAGACAAGACTACAGAAAAAAAAAAAGTTGATCACCAAATATCAATTCGATACAGGAACTGTGGTCTCCCACATGGGGACAGGAGATCTTAAAGCACTCCTGTAAGAGACTGAATCCACACTAATATGTTAAACCACGCTAAGTAGTAAAATGCTGAGCACCTGTGATATGGGATTTGGATTCTGCTATGCGATGGGGAAGGAGTGGGAGTGGGGAGCAAAGAAATTAAGGGAATGGTCTTGCACTTGATACTGGTGTCAAAAATCTTAAAGAAGAGCATTGCATAGAAATGAGTACAACAATAAGCAGTGCTGGAGACTGACGAATATTCTCCAAATGTGTGGTAACCGAGTCAAAAGCCATCAAGTCACAAGAAAATGAGGCAACGTGAAGCATAAATCAGTATTAGTTCTTTTACTACCATCACTAAAGAGGGAGTGACCTGGAGAAGTGTCACCCCCCTACCTCCAGCGACTCCCCAGATTTTTTTTAAATCACCCTTAAACCATCCCCTTTTTAGAGCTATGTTGCGTAACTGGGGATAACAGTATATCGATGAATCTCTATAGGTGGAGAAGAGAAATCAATGGCAGTTCGCCATCTTGGAGAAAAAAAAAAAAAAAACTATAGAGCCACAAGCTGAAGTAGATTCACGATTCCACCTACGTGGTCCGCGTACCTTTCTCTCCAGCCTGGCAGGCCTGGACACCCGCAAGCCTACGCAAAGTCACTCCATTAATTCTCGGGACCCGGCCACTGCCGCCTCCCACATCCCGCGCTCACCACCGAGCCAGAGCCAGGGCCAGGGCCAGCCTGCCGCCTAGGACCAACCCCCTCCCCTCCGCCCACACCCAGGGACCCGCACTGCAGCCCGCAGGGCTCCCCGAACGCTGAGGGGCCGCCCGGGGAGACGTCCCCTCCTCCACCCCGGCAGCCGCAAGCCGGGGCGCCGCCGGGGCGAAGAGTCCGGCCGCCCCGCCCCCGCGCGGCCTCGGGCAGCATCCCCAGGGCTCAGCAGCAGGCATCGGGGCCCTCCCTCGGCTGCACCCCCTTCCTCAGCCGGCGGTACCCTCTTCCCTGCAGCTCTAGCCGCGTCCCCTTCCTCGCGGGCGGGCGTCCCCTTCCTCAGAGGCCCGCCGCACACCTGCCGGCTTGGCGCCCCCGGGCCTCACCGTGATGCTCTGGAAGACGCCCCCGGCCGTGGCTGCCCAGACGTATTTGGCGTCGCAGTAGCCGACAATGGCGGCCTCCTGGCAGCAGCCATCGCACATCAGATTATCCACGTAGCTCTGCCAACCGGCCATCTTCGAGCCCTTCGCACTGCAGCGGGGACGGCAGGAGCAGAGGCGCAGCAGCGGCGGCGGCGGCGGCGGCGGCGGCGGCGGCGGAGGCGGGGCGGGGGCGGGGAGGAGGCGGCTCTGCGCAGGCACCGACCGCCCCTCTCCGGGGAACTGCGGCGGGCGGGGACAGGAGCCGCAGCGGGGAGAGCGCCGGGCGGCCGCGGCCGCGGGGCTCAGGAGCCGGCGGCGGAGCGACGCTGGCAGCGGGGCTGGCGACGGCCGACTCACACCGCAGCTCCCTCGGTTCTCCGCGGCCAGCGGGCTGTGCGCGCGCGCGCGCGCGCGCGAGTGTGCGTGCGATCCTTCCGCAGCGCCGCCGGCGAGGGTCCCGGGGAGGGCGGGGGAGCTGAGGCAGGGGCGCGGAGGGATACCGCCGGGGACAATCACGGCCCACGCGTGCGGGAGGCGAGCGGGCGTGCGGCTGGGGCGCGGCGGCGGAGGCCTCGCCACCGGCTAGGAGGCGAGGCAGCTTGAGTGGGCACCGTGGGGGTGCCGGAGCTGTGGAAGCCCAGCGGCCGGCCGCGCTCACTCCTCCAGCGTCCGCTCCGGACGCGGTTATTGACAGCATCGGTGTCGGGTGGCTGGGTTGCCCTGGTGACGGGATGCGGAGGGTTTACTCTTTGTAGTGGGAGCGGCCAGTGCGGAGGGCCCACACTCGGGGAGGTGTCTCTTGGAAGACCTTGGCCAGTGGCGCCTGCACGCTCCTGAAATCAGAGCAGTGGCATCAGAGCGCAGCTCTGTGCTCTTTGTTGCCTCCTCTGAGTACAAGGGACACCAGGTTCAGTGGAGCTTTTGCCTTGAACCCAAGTGCTGCTCATCAACAAAACAGACCCTATGTGCACTTGGTAACTGGAAAAGTTACTGTGCGTTAAATACATCCATGAAATACAAAGAATAATCGAGCTAGAAAAGGATTCATTGAACTAGACCAGTGGTTCTCAAACTACCTAATACGACCCCTTAATACAGTTCCTCGTGCTGTGCTGACCCCCAACCTTAAATTATTTTGTTGCTATTTCATATCTGTAATTCTGTTAGTTATGAATCATAATGTAAAAATCCGATATGGAGGATAGCTCACCCCAAAGGGTTTGAGGCCCACAGATTGAGACCCACTGTACTAGATGGTGAAAATATTTCAGAATCTACATCTGAGACTTGTATAACACAGGGTGGGAAGTGGTTTAAGAGTCTCTGAACATTCTCCTACATCTTTATTAATTTTATGTGTTGGGTCTAGACCCAGCATCACATGTTCCTCAACAATGACTAGTTTTAGAAGTATGACAAACCTGACCTGCCTATTAAGGGAAAGAAAACTCCATTAGATGGCAAACTGTTGTCAGCTTTAAAGTTGTGGAAGACACAATTTTATAATAGCATCACTGAACATTTATTTTATTTTATTTTATTTATTGGACTTTTAAAAATAAAACTAATGTCTTAGCGTTCTGATCGCTGTGAAGAGACACCATGACCACAGCAACTCTTATTTTAAAAAACATTTAATTGGGGCTGGCTTACAGTTTCAGAGGTTCAGTCCATTATCATCATGACTGGGAGTATACAGGCTGACGGACACAGCCGAGAGCTCTGTATCTGGATCCCAAAGCAACAGGAAGAGAGGACCACTGGTCCTGAATTTGGACTTTGGAAACTTCAAAGCCCACCACAGTGGCATACTTCTTCCAACAAGGCCACCCCTCCTAATCCTTCCTGTGTAGTATCATTGATGACTAAGCATTCAAATGTATGAGCCTTGGGGACCATTCTCATTCAAACCACCACAGGTAACCGTGGAAACTAGAGTAGGGCCAGCAACAGAGCAGTCAGCTTTCAAGTTGGAACAGTATTTGCCCTCCTGTTTGAAAGATAGAGAATTCTGCTCCTAAAACAGGAATCCATCCACTTCTGCTTTTGTGTCCTCACCTGATTGAATCTTCCTTACTCTTTCCTATTTATCATTCTGCCTGTTTGTTACAATCATTTTAATTCTTAACATTTATTGTCAAATTAAAAAATATAGACAGGATGGAGAAATGGTTCAGTAGTTATGACAGGAACAGGTCCCAGGTTCAGTTCTCAGCATTCATGTAGCAGCACACAACTGTAACTCCCTGGGATCCATGGCACCAAGGATGCCGGTGGTATACATATATATGCATGCAGGCAAAATACCAAGATGCATAAAATAAATTTTTTTAAAAAAAAATGATATAGGGTGTGGTGTCACATATCTTTAATCCCAGCACTAGGAAGGCAGGCTCAGAAAGAACTCTTAAATTTGAGGTCATATCTTAGGGTTTCTATTCCTGCACAAACATGATCAAGAAGCAAATTGGGGAGGAAAGGATTTATTCAGCACACATTTCCACATTGCTGTTCATCACCAAAGGAAGTCAGGACTGGAACTCAAGCGGATCAGGAAGCAGGAGCTGATGCAGAGGCCATGGAAGGATGCTTCTTACTGGATTGCTTCCCCTGGCTTGCTCAGCTTGCTTTCTTATAGAACCCAAGATTAGCAGCCCAGGGATGGCACCACGCACAGTGGGCCCTCCCACCCTTGATCACTAATTGAGAAAATTCCTTACAGCTGGATCTCATGGAGGCATTTCCTCAAGGGAGGCTCCTTTCTCTGTGATAACTTTAGCTTGTGTCAAGTTGACACACAGAACCAGCCAGTGCAGGCCATGTGTACATACAGCGTTGTAGGTTAGCCAGGGCTACATAGTGAGACCTGTCAAGTTAATGGTGACTACAGTTAGCCAATAAAATGCATAGGCTTACTCTGTGAAAATTTATAAAATGAGAAATGTTTGGAATTTGTCTCCTTTATGCAGTATAATCCAGTAAATTTAAACATTAAATAAGATAATAGAAAAGATAGTAATTTGGAGAAATATAGAAAGTATGTTTTGTTCATTACTCTGATGCAGGGCTGTGGTGGGTGTGGTGGCCACAACAGGTAATGATTTCCTGGAGGCAGGAAGGTAGTTCTGTTCAACATGACTCAGTAGTTGGTGTTGGTTCAAATTTTGAGAGTCTATCCCTGAGTGGTTTATTTTAGGTGTATTTTAATACAACACAACCTGGTGAAATTTCTCCTAGTGATGAATAACTCAGTTTCATGAGCACAATAAAGCTTAAGGGGTAACTACATCAAAACTCTTTGTAAAGTACTTGTGACGTCCTCCATGAGGATAGTTTATGTAGATTGACAAGCTCATGATAAGAGTCTGGGAGAGGATTTGATGTGGTCTTGGCCACACAGATAGCACAAAAGATCACCAGGGTATAACTGTGCCTGCTCTCAGCCTTCGGGGTAGAAAACAGGTTATACACCCTCCCTTTGAAAGGGAGTCCCTGTGTCCTTAGCATTCCTTGTTCCCACTAGTGCTTACCTGTAAGTACAAGGACCCCAGTGTCTCCCACACTCAGATATTTTTAAGATTTTATTTCTGGAGTTTATTATTTCATTCATATTCTTTTATTGTTGAATTAAAATATTGAAATTATTAGAAGAGCTGCATATTTTGGAAATCCTAATCTACAGAGTCAAAAAACGTATGTTGCAAAAAGCAAAAAAAATTTTAATTGCATTGCAGTTTTCTTTTTTCACTAAAATCCAGTGTAAAAAAACGTAAGAGTTTAGAGCCTGCCACTTTCTCATATTTTCAAAACTATAGCAATGAGTTTTAATAACTGTTTTACTTTTTCCACATGGTATTATTTTTCTGCAGCTGCTACAGTACATTTTAAATAGCTATGAAAATGATATTCTGTTAGCTGCAGCTTAAATTGTAGTCTGCATACTGAGAGAGTCCATTCTCGGCCATGGTTTTAGTAGTATGAGAAAGTTGCCCTGTGCTCAAGTTCCTTACGACCATCTTCTCTAGCTTGGTGCCAGCACAGCGTCTACGATGTTCTGCTCCTAGGTCACCTAGCCATTGCTCATCACACCTTTCAGAAAGTTTCAGTAGAGGCAGAATATTAGGGTTTAGGAACAATATAGGTTAAACTCAGAGCAGTGTCAGTGTAAGAAAAAGAATCACTGGCTTGTACCTTCCTCTCCTTTGTTCAGAGTAGCAGTGCCTGGGCACCAGTCTAGAGAGTCGTGGCTCTGCTGCTAGTGCACATATTCAGAATGGTGTGTGGGGAACAGCTCATTAGCCACATGCTTAACTATGGAATGTGCTTTAACTATGTGCATTATCCCAAAATTCTTTCATGTAGAACCACTTTGATGTAGAAGTCCTTTGGTGCCTAAATAATGAAAACTAAGTAAGTCCATAAATTAATAATTTGGCCAACAAAAGTGCCATAATAATTATATAAAACTTGATAAATAGTTGAATAGAAACTAAAACAGACTCTAATTACCCAATTACAAAAATCAGAATTAAATCTAACTAAGTCATCTAACATCTTCATGTACATATTTCATTTTAGGGGAAATAAATTAATTATAAAAGTAATATAATAATCAGGAAAATTTTTAAATTTATGTTATTGTCTTCTTTAACTCCTATAGTACTTTGTCTTAAGATCTATTTTATAAATATTAAGATAAGTATCTCAGCTCTATTAGCTTTTATCTATTATATCTTTTCTCCATTTCAACTTTGTTTTATTGTTTTTTGATACAGAGTCTCTTGTAGCTCAGGCTAGCCTCAGACTTGATATTCAGCCAACTTCACAATGGCCCTAAACTCCTAATCCTGTCTTCCAACTTCCAAGTAAAAGTATTAGAACAGTACATTTTGATAATCACATCTCAAAAAATTTGAAATATGTGTTGAAAATAACAAAAACAAAACATGTCTAGCTCAGCTTGTTTTTAACCTTTCTCCACCTTTACATTTTAGATGTGTCTCATAAATTTCACATAGAATATTGAAATTGGCATATTTATTCCATTTATATTCATTGTAAGAACTGACATAAATGAATCTATGTGAACAGTTCTACTAGTACCATTTTATGCTCCCCCACCCCGACTTCTCTTCAAGTTGGATGGTGGGGGTGCATGCCTTGAATCCCAGGCAGAGACAGGTGGATATCTGAGCTGGAGGCCAGCCTGAACTGTCAAGTTCCAGGACAGCCAGAGCTGTTCTTAAGACAGAGAAACCCTGTCTTGAAAAACAAACAAAACAACAAAAAGGAAAAAAAAAAAAAAAGAAAGGAAAGGAAAGGAAAGGAAACAAAGAAGGAAAAAAGAGAGGTGTGTGAAGGTGTAAATAGGTATTTCAAGTTTTTCATCTGAAATTTATATGTTCAATTTTATCCATTAGTGTTTGTTACTCTAAAGATGCTTTCCCTATATATTTAACATAATAGAACTTTAAGTGATACTGTGAGGGTCTGTAGAGCCGAAGTCTGGTCATTCTGCAGAATCTCCACAGACCTTTATCTTTTTACATACATTCTGGCTATTTACTTACTGTTCCCTGTGTCTTTAATTATGTCTTAATGTCAGTCTTTGCTGGTAAATTTTATGTTTTTGTTTTTCTGAAAATGTCTTTATATCTTCATTCCTGTCAAAGCAGACTCTTTGCATTAAGGAAAGGCCAACCCTTTGCCAAGTTTCCACCTTTTTCCTTTCAGTACTGCATTCTGGGTGATTCTGTTAGCTATACATTCCACTTTAATTTTCAACTGTTTCATATATTAAATGACAGGTTTTATTTTAAACATTTTATTTTTATTTTTGAAATTACATTTCACTGTGAAACATTAACTTTCAGATGATTACTGCAGGTCCTGTCCTGTCACTTATTCACTTTCCATCTCACTCAATGCCTCCTCCTGGTCACCCCCTCCCACAATCCTTCTGCCCCACCCCCTTCTCCTTTGAGTGGGTTGGGTCCACCTGGGTATCCACCCCCAACCCTAGCACTTCAAGTCTCTGGGAGGCTAGGCGCTTCTTCTTCCACTGAGGTCAGACAAGGCAGCATATATCTCACATATAGGCAACAGCTTTTGGATTAGCCCCCATTCCAGTTGTCCAGGACCTGCATGAAGACCAAGCTACATCTATACTAAGAGGCCTAGGTCCAGCTCATGTATGTTCTTTGGTTGCTAGTTCAGTCTCTGAGAGCCCCAAGGGTCCAGGATAGTTGATTCTGTTGGTCTTCCTGTGGAGTTCACATCCCTTAGGGGCTACAATTCTTCCTCCTATTCTTCCATAAGAGTCCCTAAGCTCCATTCACTGTTTGGTTGTGGGTGTCTGCATCTGTCTGAGTGGGTTGCTAGACTCCTGTCTGCATGCATAACATAGTATCATTAATAGTGTCAGGGATTGGTGCTTGCCCATGGGATAGGTCTCAAGTTATTGGTTGGTCATTCCCTCACTTTCTGCTCCATCCCCAATCCCTGCATTTCTTGGACAGGATAAGTTTTGGGTTGAAAGTTTTGTGGGTAGGTTGGTGTCCCTATGACTCCACCAGGGTTCCTGCCAGGAGATTGCCTCTGCAAACTCCATATCTCCAGTGCTGTGGGACACCTCATTGATTCTTGGGCACCTCTCCTATCCCAGGTCTCTGTTACTTCCTGGAGATGCCCCTTACTTCCCCCAATCAGTTGCAGATTTCCATTCATTCTCATGGCCATCAGCCAAAACACCTAACTCTCCCCATACCTGACCCTGAGTCCCTTCCCCATCCTGATCCTCTGTCCCAGTCAGTTTCCTCCCTCCATTTGCCTTCTACAACCATTCCATCCCCACGTCCAAGTGAGACTCAGGCATCCTTGCTTGTGCCCTGTTTCCTATCCATCCTCTTTGGATTTGTGGAGTCTAGCATGGGCATCCTGTATTTTATGGCTAATATCCACTTATAAGTGAGTACATACCATGTATGTCCTTTTGGGACTGGGTTACCTTACTCGGGATGACATTTTCAAGATCTATCCATTTGCCTGCAAAATCCATGATGTCTTTGTTTTTCATAGCTGAATGGTATTCCATTGTGTAAATGTACCACACTGTTTTTATCCATTCTTCTGTTGAGGGACATCTAAGTTATTTCCAGTTTCTGGCTATGAAGAATAAAGCTGCTATGAACATAGTTGAGCAAGTGTATATGTGGAGTGATGGAGCACCTTTTGGTCTAGCTAGGTCTTGAGGTAGAACTATTCCCAGTTTTCTGAGAAACCACTAAATTGATTTCCAAAGTGGTTGTACAAGTTTGCACTCCCACCAGCAATGCAGGAGTGTTCCCCCTTGCTCTACACTCTTGCCAGTATGTGATACCACTGGAATTTTTCACCTTAGCCATTCTGAGCTCTGTAAGATGGAATCTCAGACTTGTTTTGATTTACATTTCCTGATGACTAATGACTTTGAACATTTATTTAAATGCTTTCAGCCATTTGAGATTCCTCTGTTGAGAATTCTCTGTTTAGCTCTGTGCCCAACTTTTTAATTGGGTTATGGGGTTGTTTAACTTCTTGAGTTCTTTATAAATTTTGGATACTATCCTTCTGTCAGATGTAGGGTTGTTAAAGACCCTTTCCCAATCTGTAAGCTACTGTTTTGTCTTATTGACAATGTCCTTTGCCTTACAGAAACTTTGCAGTAACACGAAGTCCCATTTACCAATTATTGATCTTACAGCCTGAGCCATTCGTGTTCTGTTCAGGTAAATGTCTCCTGTAACAATGCATTCAGGGCTATTTCCTCCTTTCTCTTCTGTGAGACTTAGTGTATCCAGTTTTATGTTGAGGTCCCTGATCCACTTGGACTTGAGTTTTGTGCAGGGTGATAAATATGGGTCTATTTTCATTCTTCTATATATAGTCATCCAGTTAGACCCGTGCCATTTGTTGAAGATGCTTTCTTTTTTCCATTGTATGGTTTGGGCTTGTTTATCAAAAAGCAAGTGTCCATAGGTCTGTGAGTTTATTTCTGGATCTTTGATTCAATTCCACTGCTCAGCCTGTCTGTTTCTATACTAGTGCCATGCATGCTATCTTTATAACCATTGCTTTGTAGTTCAACATGAGGCCAGGGATGGTGATTCCTCCTGAAGTTCTTTTATTGTTCAGGATTGTTTTAGCCATCCTGGGTTTATTATTTTTCCATACAAAATTGAGAATTGCTCTTTCAAGGTCTATAAAAATTGTGTTGGAATTTTGATAGGAAATGCACTAAGTCTGTAGATTGCTTTTGGTAAGATAATCATTTTCACTATTTTGATCCTACCTATTGATGAGCATGGAAGATCTTCCCATTTTCTGATATCTTCTTTAATTTCTTTCTTCAAGGACACTAAGTTCTTATTATACAGATCTTTCCTTTGCTTGGTTAGAGTTACAACAAGATATTTTATGTTATTTGAGGCTATTATAAAGGGTATTGTTTCCCTAATTTCTTTTTCAATCTGTTTATCATTTGTATAAAGGAAGGCTACTGATTTGTTTGAGTTAATTTTATATCCAGCCACTTTGCTGAAGGCATTTATCAGCTGTTGGAGTTCTCTGGTAGAATTTTTTTTTTTATGTATACTATCATATCATCTGCAAAAAGCAATACTTTGACTTCCTTTTCAATTTGTATCCCCTTGATATCCTTTAGTTGTCTTGTTGTCCTGGCTAGAACTTCAAGTACTGTATCTAATAGATAGGGAGAGAGTAGGCAGCCTTGTCTTGTCCCTGATTTTAGTGAGATTGCTTTAAGTTTCTCTCCATTTAGCTTGATGTTGGCTATTGGCTTGCTGTATATTGCTTTGATTATGTTTAAGTATGTGCCTTATATCCCTGATCTCTCTAATACTTTTAACTAACATGGAGGGGTGTTGGATTTTGTCAAAGGCTTTTTCAGCATGTAATGATATGATCATGTGATTTTTTTTCTTTCAGTTAGTTTATATGGTGAATTACTTTGATAGATTTTCTTTCTTTTTTTTAAGATTTACTTATTTATTTCATGTATGTGAGTACACTGTCGCTCTCTTCAGTCCAGTCAGCCTAAATATAGCCATCTCCTGAGAGGCTCTGACAATACCTGGCTAATACAGATGTAGAGGCTCACAGCCATTCATTGAACTGAGTACACGGTCCCCAATGAAGGAGTTAGAGAAAGGACCTATGGAGCTGAAGGGTTTGCAGCCCCTTAGGATGAACAACAATATGAACTAACTAGTACCCTCAGAGCTCCCAGGGACTCAAACACCAACCAAGGACTATACATAGTAGGACTGATTGTTCTGGCAGCATGTGTATAGTAGAGGATTGCAAATTCGATCATCAATAGGAGGAAAGGACCTCGGCCTTGTGAAGGTTCTGTGCCCCAGTGTAGGGGAATGCCAGGGCCAATAAGTGGGAGAGGGTGGGGTGGCAGGCATGGGGAGGGGGGAGGCAACAGGGGTTTGTTCTTGTTGTTTTTGTTTGTTTGTTTGTTTGTTTGTTTTTGGAGGGGAACCTGGGAAAGGAGAAATTTACATGTAAATAAAGAAAATACCTAATTAAAAAAAAAGATTTACTTATTTATTTCATGTATGTGAGTACACTGTCGCTCTCTTCAGACACCCAGAAGAGGCCATCTGATCCCATTACAGGTGGTTGTGAGCTACCACATGGTTGCTGGGAATTGAACTCAGGACCTCTGAAAGAGCAGTCAGTGCTCTTAACCACTGAGCCATCTCTCTAGCCCCATAGATTTTCATATATTGAACCTTCCCTGCATCCCTGGGATGAAGCCTACTTGATCATGTTAGATGATGTTTTTGATGTGTTGCTGGATTCAGTTTGCAATTATTTTATTGAGTATTTTTGCTTCAATGTTCATAAGAGAAATGGTATGTTGCTCTTTTTTTGTTGAGTCTTTGTGTGGTTTAGGTATCAGGGTGACTGTGGCTTCATAGAACGAGATTGGCACTGTTCCTTCTGTTTCTGTTTTGTGAAATAGTTTGAGGAGTATTGGTATTAGCTCTTCTTTGAAAGTCTGGTAGAATTCTGCACTAAAACCATGTGACCCTAGGCTTTTAGATTGGGAGACTTTTAATGTCTCCTTCTATGTCTTTAGGAGTTGTAGGGCTCTTTAAATAGTTTAACCAATCATGATTTTACTTTAGTAAGTGGTATATATCTAGAAAATTGTCCATGTCATTAATATTTTCTAATTTTGTGGAGTACAGGCTTTTGAATTGCAACCTAATGATTCTTTGAATTTCTTCAGTGTCTGTTGTTATGTCTCCCTTTTCATTTCTTTTATTTGGATTTTGTTTATTTGGATACTGTCTATCTTTTAGTTAGTTTGGCTAAGGGTTTGTTTATCTTGTTGATTTTCTCAAAGAAGCAGCTCCTGGTTTGATTGATTCTTTGTATTGTTTTCTTTGTTTCTAACTGATTGCTTTCAGCCCTGATTTTGATTATTTCCTGCCTTCTAGTCCCCTTTGGTGTGTTTGCTTCTTCTTTTTTTCCTAGAGCTTTCAGGTGTACTTTTAAATTGCTGGTATGAGAACTTTCTAATTTCTTTATGGAAGCATTTAGTGCTATGAACATTCTGTTTATCACTGCTTTCATTGTGTCCCATAAGTTTAGGTATGATTTGCCTTCATTGTCATTGAATTCTAGAAAGTCTTTAATTTACTCATTTCCTTCCTGACCCAGAGATCATTGAGTAGAGAGTTGTTCAGTTTCCACTCGTGTATAGGCTTTCTGGTGTTTCTGCTGTTGTTGAAGTCTGGCATTTAACCATAATGGTCTGATATGATACAAAATATCATTTCAATTTTCTTGTATCTGCCGATGCTTGCTTTGTGACCAACTATATGGTCAATTTTAGAGAAGGATCCTTGGGATGCTGAGAAGAAGGTCTATGCTTTTATGTTTGGATGAAATATAGAAATATATATGTAACATAAAATGTATAATGTCTAGGTGTCTGTCTGTTAGGTCCATTTCATTAATAATGTTTGTTAGTTTTGTTATTTCTCTGTTTTGTTTTTATCTAGCTATCCTGTCACTTGGTGAGAGTGGGGTGTTGAAGTTTCCCACTATTAAAGTATGGGGTTCAATATATGATTTAAGCTTTAGTAATGTTTCTTTTACAAATGTGGGTGCCCTTGTGTTTGGAGCATAGGTGTTCAGAATTGAGAGTTCATCTTGGTATATTTTTCCTGTGATGAGTATGAAGTGTCCTTCCCTGTTTCTTTTGATTGATTTTTGTTGATAGTCTATTTTATTAGATATTAGAATGGCTACTTCAGCTTGCTTCTTGGGTCTGTTTGCTTGGAAACCTTTTCTCCAGCCCTTCACGCTGAGACAATGTCTGTCTTTATTGCTGAGGTGTGTTTCTTTTATGCAGAAGAATGATGGGTCCTGTTTTTGCATCTGTCTTTTTATTGGGGAATTGAGTCCATTGATATTGAGAGATATTAATGATTGTTATTTCCTGTTATTTTGATATTGGCAGTGGTGATAGTGGTAGGGGTGGTAGTGGTGTGTGTGTGCTTCCCTTGTTTTTGCTGTATGGGATTACTTATTTCCTGAATTTTCTTGGATGTAGTTATCCTCCTTGGGTTAGCAGTTTCCTCCCATTATTTTCTATAGGGCTGAATTTGTGGATATATTTTGTTTGAATTTGGATTTATCTTGAAATATCATTTTTTTTTTCTATCTATAGTGATTTAGAGTTTTGCTGGGTATAATAGTCTACATTTGCATCTGTGGTTTTTTTTTTATTTTTTATGTTTTTAGAGGTTCCAAGATAGCTGTACAGGCCCTTCTAGCTTTTAGAGTCTCTGTTAAGAAGTCAGGTGCAATTCTGACATGTCTGCCTTTATATGTGACCGGCCCTTTTTCCCTTGCTGCTTTTTAACATTCTTTCTTTGTTCTGTAGATTTTGTGTTTTGATTATTATGTTGAGGGAGGATTTTCTTTTCTGGTTTACTATAATTGGTGTTCTATAATCTTCTTGTATGTTTATAGGCATCTTTCTTTAGGTTAGAAAAGTTTTCTTCTATTATTTTGTTGAGAATATTTTTCCAGGCCTTGACACTGGGACTCTTCACCTTCTTCTACTCCTATTATTCTTAGGCTAGGTCTTTTCATGGTATCCCATATTTCCTGGATATTTTGTGTCAGAAACTTTTTAGCTTTAACATTTTCTTTGACTGATATGTCAATTTCTTCTATTGTATCTTTTACATCTGACATTCTCTCTTCCATGTCCTGTATTCTGTTGGTGATACTCGAATCTGTTGTTCCTGATTCTTGGGTTTTCCCTCAGTTTATGTCTACTTTATTGCTTCTATTTCTACTTTCAGGTCTTGCATAGTTTTATTTATTTCCTTCACCTTTTTAATTGTGTTTTCCTGTATATCCTTAAGGGATTTATTTGTTTCCTCTTTAAAGACCTCTACCTGTTTGATTGTATTTTCCTGTATTTCTGAAAGGGATTTATTCATTTTCTCTTTAAAGGCCTCTATCATCTTTATAAGATTGGATTTTCTTGTGCTTCAGTTATCTTAGAATATGCAGGGCTTGCTGTAGAAGGGTAGCTCTGCTCTGAAGTTGTCATATTGCCCTGGCTTTTTTTGATTGTGTTCTTTCAAGGGCCTTTAGCCATCTGGATGCCTTTGGTCCCTAGATGTTCCTGTTGTAGTAGGTACTGGGAAGGGGGCTAACCTTGATGGTCCTGGTGTGGCAGGCCTCTGATGGGTATCCTTGGGCTGTATAGTTCCAGATCTGCAGGTCTGTATGGCTCAGGATCTCAAAATTCAATAAGGTAGGCAGAGAGGGGTCAGGAGAACTGGTGTTCATCTGGGCTTGTGGGCTGCCCAGAGGACTCAGTGAGCAGAAAAGGTATGTGGGGGAAGGGAAGCTTACCTGTATGGTTTAAGCTCAGCAGGTTTGATGAAGGTGGGTGGAGAGGTTAGGAGGGATGTAAGCCCCACCCCTACCCCCACCCCGGGATAGCAGGCTGCTCAGAGCAGCTCTGCTTGCCCCAGAGGACTCAGCAGGCAGGGAAGGTGGTGGGGGAAGAGAAGCTTGCCAATATGGTTCAGGATCCAGGTCTGATGAAGGTGGGCAGAGGGGTTTGGGGAGAATCAGAAGATATATTTTTAAGATAAGCCCTAATGGTTTTCTGAATTTCATTAGTAACTATTTCAAGAGATGTTTCTCCCCTTCCATCTCTAGTTTTATTAATTTGGATATTTTCCTTTTCGTTTCATTTGGCCAAGGGTTTGTCAGTTTTGTTTATCTTTTCAAAGAGGCAAACTCTTTGTTATATTTATTTCTTTTTGTATTTTTGTTTCTTTTTCATTAATTTCTGCCCTGATTGTAATGATTTCTTCCAGTGTACTGACATTGGGGGATTTGGCTTGCTTTACTTCTTCAGGGTCCTAGCATAATAAAGTTATTCATTGAAATACCTCTCGTTTCTTAACTAGGCACTTAGAGCTAAAACTGTTCTCTTGGGACTTTCTTGTTTTCTATGGGGTTTAATATGCTGTGTTTCATTGTTTCATTTTCATTTGATTCTAAGAAATTTCTTTTTTTTTCTTAATTTCTTATAAAGATTTTTCTTAAAAATCTTGTGTAATCACATATATCTGTATAGAGGTATATATGTATATACAGATGCGTGTGTGTGTGTGTGTGTGTGTGTGTGTGCGCACGCGCATGTCCACAGAGCCCAGAAAAGGGCATTGGATCCCCTGGAGCTGGAGTTACAGACAGTTGTAAGCTGCCTAACCAAGGAACTAGAAACCTAGCTATATCTCTAGCCCCCCTTTGCAGTTTCTTCAAGGACACAGTCATCATTCAGTAGTGTATGATGTAATCTCCAGGAGTTTGTATTTGCTCTATGACTTCTCTTGTTAATGGATGGAATACAAAGATTTCTTTCAATTTTCCTGTATCTAATGAGACTTATACCCTAATATATTATCTAACTTAGACACCGTTCAATCGGCAGCTAAGGACAGAGTGTATTCTCCAGTGTTGGTGTGGAGTGATCTATAGATGTCTCTTTAGTGCAAATTTGATCTATGATACAATTTAATTTACATATTTCTGTTTATTTTTTGTTGTTGCTGCAAAGACTTGTCAGTTACTGAAGTCCCTTAGTGCTATTGTTCTTCATTTGTGGCGCCGTTACCTCTAGTTCTACTTGTTATGTGAAACCAGATGCTTCTGTGATCAGGGAATGTGTTTAGACTCATTGTCCTCTTGATCCACTATTCCCAACTGATCATCTTTATTTCTTCTCACTGGTTTTGGTTCAAAGTCTGGTTTTTGAGATAGTAGTAGAGTGGCACCTGTTTCCTTGGTCCACTTACTTGGAATACATTTTTTTTTTTTTTTTTGTCTTTTACCCTAAGGAAATATCTGTCTTTTGTGGTGAGGTGCATTTTCTTGGAGGGAGCAAATAGATGACTCATGTTTTTTAATCCAACCTACAATTGTGTGTCTTGATTAGGAAATTAAGACCATTAATATTCAGGGTTATTATTGAAATGTGTGAAGTGATATATGTCTTTTTGTTGGCTTTGTAGTGACTGGTTTTTCTTCTTCCTCTCTTGTTCAACTATTCTATCATGGTCTGTTCTTCGATGTGGCTTCCTGAATAGATTCTTTTTTCTTTCCGTTCCAAGGATCTTTCATATAGTTTCTGTAGAGTTGTTTAGCAATGGTAAATTCCTTTAATCTATTTTTATCATAGAAAGATTTTATTTTCCTTCAACGATGGCAGCTTTTGGGGGGCCAGTAGTTGGCAGGTGTTATCTTTCAGAACTCAAAGTACATCTATCTTAACCCTCCTGACTTTGAAAGTTACAGTTGATAAATCTGCTGTTATTCTGATGAGCCTGCCTTTACACCTGACTTGGTGATTCTCTCGTGTCACTGTCAATATACTATTTTTATTCTGCATATTTTGTATTTTAATTATAGTAAGAGGAAGTTCTTTTCTGGTCTTCCTGTTGGCTCCCTAAATGCCTCTTATATCCAGACTATGATTCCTTTTTCTAACTATAGGGAATTTTCTGTTATGGGTCTTTTGACAATTTTTTATGCCTTTAAGACAAGATTATTCTTCTTTGCCCATGACCTGTAGATTTGGTCCTCCATGTAGTCTAACATTCATAACTTCCTGAATGGCATGATATTGTCAGAGTATCATATATGTCTTAGAATTATAACTAGTAATTTATGGGTTTGGTTTTTGCTGTTATTACAGTTATTCAACCTTTTTTTTTTTTTTCAAGATTAGACTTTTTCCTTTGGTAAGTGGTTACAAGCACTTAAATTTTTAAATTATATATATGGTGTTTGGCCGAAAAGTATTTTTTTACATATGAATTTTAATCTTGCACAAGTTTAACAATTTCTAAAATCTATGTACTTTAACCATTTCCAACTTTCTCATTCCTGCTACTTTACTCACACTTATTTTTATTTGTTTTAAAGTCACTCAGATAGTATACCTATCCTTACCTACCCCTAATACCCTCCCACACCTAATCTTAATAACTAAAATCTGGTATGCACCATGCTTAGCCTTGGTTATTTAATCCTGAAACACTTATTAAAGTCAAAGACTACTATTAAGGATTGCGTAGTACAAACGAAGCTGAGAAAAAGGGAAACGTGTAAGTAATAGGGGGGTGTATGAGATACAGATGAAAGGTATAGTTTGTTGTAGGGAAACACAAGGATCCTAAAAGTTAAAAAAGCAATATGCAGACAAAAGCCAACCATCATGAGATGAGTATGCCAGAGTGGACATTAAATAGCAACATAAGAATTAAAAAGGGGCTGGAGAGATGACTCAGCTGTTAAGAGCACCAATTGCTCTTCCAGAGGTCCTTAGTTCAATTCCCAGCAACCACATGGTGGCTCATAACCATCTGTAATGGGGTCTGATGCCCTCTTCTGGTGTGTCTGGAGAGACCAATGGTGGTGTACTCATATGCATAAAATAAATACATACATATTTAAAAAGGAATTAAAAAGAATAGTAATCTGAATGAGTTACTGACACAGCTAGTCTGGGTTTAACATCTGAAGTTCTCAGATCTCTGGCTTTCTAAGTTCCCTGTGGGTGTTGCGTGGGAAACCTGAATGGGAGCCTTAGGTTCTGCAGCCTCTTTGTTCAGTGGCTGGGGAGGACACAGGTTGGCAGGCCTTTCCTGGTACTTTTCTTAGGTCTCTGCACTGTTATGTGGACTCCTAGGTTCTGCAGTCTGCTATATGTGAGTAAGAGCCATGCCTTGTGGTTTCTCCTGCTCTTCCCCAGGGTAGCCTGATATGACAGATGTGCTGTTGATTCAAGAGAACTTACATCCTTCTCACCTATTTTCTGCAAAGATTTCTCCTGAGTTAATAAGACCACCATAGTGTGTTTGTGTGTGTGTGTGTGTGTGTGTGTGTGTGTATGTGTGTGTGTGTGTGTGTGTTGGGTATATAGATATCTCACTATGGCTTTAATTTACATAAATTTTTTAGAAACATATCTAACAGCAAGGTTTAAAACATAAAGTCCAAATGTGATAAACTGCTGACTTGCTTGCCCAATATAAACTCTTACTCCTTACTAACAGAATCATAAATTTGCTTGGAGTAATGACAAATCTGATTTAAAATATTTCTATGAAAGCTCTTCTGGGTGGAGTAGTCATTTAATTCATTGGCCAGTGAAAAAAACTGATGAGAAAGTTACTTTATGGGAACCCATTTTTTCCTAGTATCTAGTCATAGACACAGAAGACTGGTCAGTAGGCACCTTCTTTCCACCATAGCCAGTCTTCTTTCTTGCACTCGGTAAAGGTGAGGGAAAAGAGCCATTTGTACCTGCTCTGTCTGTGGGTCAGCAAGGCCGGAATCTGCTTTCTCTGGTAGCTTCTTTAGCTCTCTGTGGCTGACTTCATATTTTTTGTTGTAGTAAGTAAGTCAATTCCTTGTTGAGTAAGTTACAAAAACTAGGCTGTATTATGTGTAAATAAACCCTATCTGGACCGGAACTGCTCCCCATCCCCTGTACCACCACCCCACACACTACAGGTCACTTGGCACTCTAGTTTATCCATGGTTGATCTTTCATGATGAATTAAGCACTTGAGGAAATCCTTTGTACTTGTTGCATCCTCTTGTCATCATGGCTGGTGTTGGCCATATCATAGAAACTGTTTTGTCAGTTTTGTGGCCATCACACTTTAAAAAGTGCCCCAGCTGCTTTAGGGATTGTTGCACCCTCCTAAATGTCATGCTGATAGAGAATTCTTTATGAGGTTCAACTTGCTTTTCTGTTTTACCAAACGTGAGAAGCGATCCTGGGGTTACAGATGGAACAGTTCAAGAAACTTACACTTGAACCTTAGAGGTATTTGTTGTGGAATTCCAAGAGGAAAGATAGAAAGCTTATAAAAGCACGGTTATTTTGTTATCTGTTTTGTGAGAAAAATGCAAGCATTCCATCGGATCACTCTTATCCCCAAGAGATCTAAATGTTCTTCATCTCATTCCAAGAAGAAAAGCAATGAAATTTAATTTAATAAGCTCACAAACTCTAGGTCAAAAGGACTTTCTGCTGCAGACTAATTAAACTAATTTAATAATTACTGTGGTTCTGTTTTAATATATCTGTTTTTATATCTGCAATAAAATACAATGAATTTAAACTATTCAGTGTCTGTTCTTAGTAGATGTAAATATTCTTTTAGTTTAACCATTCTTCCCAACTATGTAATAAGTACTTTGTTACAGTTGTACATGTAACACTAAAGGAAGCTCTTGTACTCTGAGACAGGAAAGTAAGACATGCAAAATAGTTAAGCACTTCTTCTGGCTATAGGGTATGAATATCCTGTAATGAAGCCTAATTGCACTAAATCATAAAAGTATGTGGTGAACATTCTACAAGGACAGACATGGGTACAGGGAGAGTTAGTAAGAAAAACAATAGAATGATGTTTCATAGAAAAGACGCAACTACGCACTGAATGGGTGGAGCAGAAGTCTGATTTTCAAAACCATGGGAAAAGCATAAACTAAAGAATCCTCTTTACCATAAAAAAAAAATAAATGCTTGATGAGGATGTAGATAAATTTGAACACTGGCTTGTTTGAAAGTTAGAACTCAAGTATTATATACTCAGATCCATGGCCATATTATTCACAGGCATAGGGTGAAAGGAGCCACAGTGCCCACCGGCATGAATAGACAAACTGCTCTATGGATACATACAATATGGTATTCATTCTGCCTCAAAACAAAGATGCTCTGATACATACCAGATGTTTATGTGTCTTGATATTATTCTAAATAAAATAAACCAATCTAAAAGACAATCGTGTGGTGCGCTTCCTACTCCTACTGAGATGAAATACTTTTAAGAATAGCCAATAGTATAAAAACAGGAGGGTGGTACCAGGGCCTGGAGTGAGGGGAAAATGAGAAATTACTGTTTAATGTTAGGTGTGTTAACTTTTCCTGGGATGATGTGAGCAAATGTCTGCTCACCCTAAGTAGGCTACCAATTTCGCAAGTCAATGAGTTTATTGTATTACTTACAGTGGCGTGAGGGGTGGTTATGAGAACACATATGACTCAAAGGCATCATCAAAAGCTCAAGCCAGACTGGGAGGTAACTCACAAAGCTGTTTCACTGGAGCTCCCTGTACAGCGTGCAAGTAGGTTGGAGCTTGGAGAGCCTCCTCCCGAAGTGGTTGATTGTTCTTCCCTTAACCCTGAGGAAGGCTCTTGTGATCATTTAAGAGTCTCCTTTCACTGATTCATTGCTTACTTCCTAAGTTTCCTTCCGGGAGAGAGTGTTCCCAGGAAGTTGCCTCACAACAAATGGGTATGGAGCTTCAATTTGAGAGGAAGAGTTCTGTGATGGTGGTGGTGGTGGTGATCCAGAAATACGAATTTCAACATGTCACCACTCTAGAGGTGGTAGGACCTGAGGAAATGGAGCCAATAAATGAGGGGAATAACTTCTCATGCAATATCCAACTGTATTCAGAGTCCCAGGCAGCCATACTCTAAGTGTGAAGAGAGGTCACATGAGTAAAATTCTCATGAGTTCAACCTGTACACAATCATAGGGACAAATCACATGTGGTTTAAACACCGAATTGTCTAACAGCAGCAAGCAATAATGAGCAATCTGAAGTAAACTATCTGCCATACCTGGGAGGAGCACAAAATCACATTCCAAGAACGATTCTGTATTTTGGAGAAAACTGAGGTCACAAGACTCTTGTTTTCTTGGAGTGCTCTCCAAGGAACTAAGAATTCTCATATGACTAAATTCCTGGACCATATTCTGACAACACATTGAACTGTCTGTGTTAGGATAATGGAGATGCTTAATATGTATATTTTAGTACAAAACTTAAAACCACCATATAATACCTACATGCTTATTACATTACAAAACCTACTGGTAAGAAAATACTGCTGCAAGTGGAAAAATGCACACACTATTGTTGTTAGAAGTGTGAGGTAGTATAGAGATCTTGGAATGCTGTTTGGAGTAGAATATCCCTCAGGTGATTGAACAGTTGGTGGTGCTGTTTGGAGGATGGTAAGGAATGTTTAACAGTTGTCTTTGCTGGCAGAAGTAATCACTTAAAGGTGAGTTTTGAGAGTTTATAGCCTCACTTCACTTCCAAATGGCTCTCCTGCTCTCCTAACACACACGGCTCCTCTCTGTCTCCCCGCTCAATGTTCAATTGAGAATATATTCTCTCAGCTCCTTGCCCTAGATGCCATGCCTGCCTATTGCCATGTCTCCCTGCCGTGATGGACTCTTACTCCTCTGGAACCATAACCCAAAGTAAACTCTTCCATATGTAAGACGATTTTGGCCATGGTGCTTTATCACAGCAACAGAAATCAATCAGTACAGATGTCTTGCAGAAAACTCCCAAGATTTTTTAATTCATAAGAGCCCCCTTTTAGAAATTACCCAAATCCCTAACAACAAAATGGATGAATAAACTATATTATGGGATAAATATAAATGAATAAAACTATGAAAAACTATATATGCTTTACGTATATTTAAGGAATAGGAGCCAAATATATAGATCCTTTTGAGGTAGATCGTATGAAGAGTATCCTGGGGTGCTATCACTGTCCTGCTTCTTGATCTGTGTCCTGAATACTTTTGTGGATTTCCAAATTATATGTGTTTCAGTTTCCTGGGGCTGGTGCAACAAGTTTTCCTACATGTAGTAGTAAAAACACAAGAAGGGGTTGTTTTTTTTTTGTTGTTGTTGACCATTTTGAACATCAAAATTTCAGCATTAATGTGTTTCCAGGGTTTCAGTCTTTCTGGTCTCTAGGGACCAGCGGTTCTAGCTTCTAATGATTCATAAGATCACTCAAGTCTATGTCTTTATTATCACATGGTGCTCCCTCACTCTCATTTCTCCTCTCTCTCCCCTCTTCTCTCTCCCTCTCTCTCTCCACATCTCATCTGCTTTGTGTGTTTTTGCTGAGGTCACTTGTCAATGGATTCAGGGCTCACCTAGACCACCCAAGATAAGATTTTTGAGATCTTAATTTCTCTTCCTTTTCTTCATTTTCTTTTTTTTAAAGATGTGGTCTCACTATGTAGCTCTTGCTGTCATAGATTTACTGAGGAGACCAGACTGGCCTTGAACTTATAAATATGCCTGTCTCTGCCTCCTGAGTGCTAGAATTGTTGTGCATTAGCACAACAGGAAAGATCTTTATTTCTACAAAGAATCTTTCCATATGAATTTAAATTTACACTCTCTACTAGCTAACACATAAACTTTTTTTTTTTTTTTTTTTGGTTTTTCAAGACAGGGTTTCTCTGTGTAGCCCTGGATGTCCTGAACTCACTCTGTAGACCAGGCTAACCTCAAACTCAGAAATCTGCCTGCGTCCGCCTCCCAAGTGCTGGGATTAAAGGCATGTGCCACCACTGCCCAGCATAGACATATCTTTTGAGGCTTATTGACAAGCAAATATATTGTAAATAATGAAAGCCACCTTTCTACTGTCAGAGAAAGATAAGGAAAGGAGAAACACTAAACTAAACCCTGCTGTCGTGGTTTGCAGAAGATGTTCCTATAGTCTTATCCTTTGGACACTTGGTTTCCCAAATGATAATGTTTTTAAAGAGGTTTAGGAAGCATCGCCTCGTTAGAGGAAGTGGGTCACTGGAGGTGGGTTCTGAGAGTTTAAAGACTCATGCCATTTTTGGGTCTTGTTTTCCCTGCTTCATAGTTGAAGTTCAAGATGTGAATTCTCTGGTTGCTGCTCCACCCACTGTGCCTGATATCTTTTGTCTCCATTCCACCATCATGGACTCCAACCCTCTGGAATGGTAAACCCAATGAAACTCTTCTATAAGTTGCCTTGAGCATAGTGTTTTAATCACATCAATTAAAAACGAATGCACCCATGGTATCAAATTAGAATCATAGTACCAAACTGAACATATAGATACGACACAAATACATCTAGAAGCTGTCCTAGTTAAGGTAGTATGGCTGTGATAAAACACCATGGTCAGAACAATTTGGGGAGGAAAGGGTTCATTTGGCTTATTCTTCCACATCACAGTTCATTATCAAAGGAAGTCAGGACAAAAATTCAAGCAGGGTAAAAACCTGAAATCAGAAGCGGATGCAGAGGCTATGGAGGGGTGCTGCTTACTGGATTTCTCCCCATGGCTTGCTCAGCCTGTTTTCGTAGAGAATTCAGGACCACTAGCCCAGGGATAGCCCTACCAACTATGGACTGGACCCTCCCCCATCAATTGATAATTTAAAAAATGCCCTCCCAACCCCAAATGCCTTATGGAGGCATTTTCTCAACTGAGGCTCCTTCCTCTCTGATATCTCAAGCTGTGTCAAGTTGACATAAAACTAGCCAGCATATAAGCATATACATGGATGGGTATACATGTGTTTATTACCAGCCTCTTTCCACAAACAGAAGCTAGAAGTAATGGACTAAAGTAGTAACAAACACACTTAACACCCACATAGACTGATTGGTCAACTGAATAGATTGATTTTCTTTAATGCAGGGTCGTGTTGTGTGGCTCAAGGTGGTCTCAGTTTCCTGAGCAGCAGGATTATTGGTATGTGTTATCACATCCGGCCTTATGTATTTTTTTTAAAGATTTATCTATTTATTTTATGTATATGAGTACACACTGTAGCTGTACAAATAGTTGTGAGCCTTCATCTGGTTGTTGGGAATTGACTTTTAGGACCTCTGCTTCCTCCAGTAGACCCCTGCACTCTGGTCAGCCTGCTCACTCAGGTAGACCCCGCTTGCTCAGCCTTCGTTCTCTCCGGCCCAAAGATTTATTTATTATTATAAATAAGTACACTGTAGCTGTCTTCAGATGTACCAGAAGAGGGAGTCAGATCTCACTAGGGGTGGTTGGTTGCTGGGATTTGAGCTCAGGACCTTTGGAAGAGCAGTCGGTGTTCTTATCTGCTGAGCCATCTCACCAGCCCATGTCTTAGTTATTGAATAACATTCTCTTACAAACAACATGGTCTTCCTTGAGTAAATAGTCATTTCTAGGTATCTTAGTTAGGGTTTTATTGCTGTGAACAGACACCATGACCAAGGCAATTCTTACAAGGACAGCATTTATTTGGGGCTGGCTTATAGGTTCAGAGGTTCAGTCCATTATCATCAAGGCAGGAATGTGGCAGCATCCAGGCAGGCATGATGCAGGAGGAGCTGAGAGTTCTACATCTTCATCTGGAGGCTACTAGCAGAGCACTGGCTTCCAGGCAGCTAGGATGAGGGTATTAAAGTGACACACCTACTTCAACAAGGCCACACCTCCAAATAGTGCCACTCCCTGAGCCAAGCATACACAAACCATCACACTAGGATTAAGGCACAGAAAATATGGCCAAAGCCTGGAATGCCTTGCAGTTCCAGGAGGAAGAAAGATGAACAGTAAAAACTAATATGGAAAGGTAGATATTAGTGATTGTTTTGGAATGAAAATTTATAGCAGACAGAGATATCATTTCTTTGGGGTGTAATGGGGAAATAGTCTATTTTTAAAATGTGTTAATAGTTCACAGTTCTGTAAGTCACTAAAATACCATATATCATGTACACCATATTTGAAAACTGCTATATATATTTAGGGAAATTTTATAATGTAAAAGTAAAAATTCAGTTACTTAAGAAGAAAATATTCAAAGGGGATGGAAAAGAAGTGCCTAAAAGGCTTATAAGAACCAAGAGAAGTACCCTCAGAGCTCCCAGGGACCCAACCACCAATCAAGGACTATACATGGTGGGACTGAATGTTCTGGCAGCATGTGTATAGTAGAGGATTGCAAATTCGATCATCAATAGGAGGAAAGGACCTCGGCCTTGTGAAGGTTCTGTGCCCCAGTGTAGGGGAATGCCAGGGCCAATAAGTGGGAGAGGGTAGGGTGACAGGCATGGGGAAGGGGGAGGCAAAAGGGGTTTGTTCTTGGTTTTGTTTGTTTGTTTGTTTGTTTGTTTTGGAGGGGAACCTGGGAAAGGAAAAATTTACATGTAAATAGAGAAAATATCTGATAATAATAATAATAATAATAATAATAGAGAACCAAGAGAAAGCTTCCAATGGCCAAAGTCTGAATAATTTAGCAAGAAATCAAATGAAGATATTGGAGCTATAATCCCGAAATAAAACAAATATTCACATCAGTGAGTGACATACATAAATAAACAGAGCAGGGACAAATCTTTGTTAGAGAAAAATTATGAGTGCTGAGTGCAAAGAGAATGAAGGACACAAAGCTCACTATCAGATCACTACTGTAAGCAAGTGCCATTGTAAAATCAGATGCCAAGGAGCTGGAGAGATGGCACAGCAGTTAGGAACACTGACTGCTCTTCCAGGGGACCCAGATTCAATTCCCAGCTCCCACATGGCAGCTCACAACTGTCTGTAACTCCAAGATCTGACACCCTCACACAGATATGCATGCAGGCAAAACACTAATGCACATAAAATAGAAAAAAAATAAGTTACAAAAATTAGGGATGTCAAAGCATGAAGGTATTTGCAAGATCTTAAGGTATCAACTCAAACTATGTATTAATTATGGCTTTTTTTTTTGTTTTTTTTTTTTTGTTTTTTTGTTTTGTTTTTTTTTTTGTTTTTGTTTTTTCGAGACAGGGTTTCTCTGTAGCCCTGGCTGTCCTGAACTCACTCTGTACACCAGGCTGGCCTTGAACTCAGAAATCTGCCTGCCTCTGCCTCTCAAGTGCTGGGATTAAAGGCGTGCGCCACCACCGCCGCCCGGCTAATTATGGCATTTTTAACATAAATATATTGCCTTCCATTATCTGTTCTATATTGAACCTGGGCTAGACTTGGTGACTTTATTTTAACAAATATAGAAAGAAAAAAGAGCAACTTCACAGAAAACTGGCAAATATAGCTGTGTTATGTGATCAGAGTATAAACAGAGTCATGTTGACATCCTCTTCCCACTTCTGTGAGGCAATGTGTTCAAAACCTAAAGTTGACATGACTGTGCCTTACGACTTACTCATTATGGCTCCAGTTATACACAGAACAAAACTATCTTTTAAAAAATAATAGCCTTGGCTGGGCGGTGGTGGCGCATGTCTTTAATCCCAGCACTTGGGAGGCAGAGGCAGGCAGATTTCTGAGTTCAAGGCCAGCCTGCTCTACAGGGTGAGTTCCAGGACAGCCAGGCTACACAGAGAGAACCTGTCTTGAAGAAAAACAAAATAATGATGATGATGATGATGATGATGATGATGATGATGATGATGATGAT
>JADRCD010216500.1:0-23830 GCA_019843815.1 Montemys delectorum
GTTTATTCTTGGACATTTAAACCGTGGCCCAGAAAGCCACGGAGGAAAGCTGGTTATAAATGTTAGATTTGATTGGGAACGACATTCCAAAATAAACATGCCCAAGTGCAGCCTAGCATTCTTCTGGGCATCCATGCTGCATGGGTTTCCTTCACACAGCCAGAAGGCACATGAACACACACAGGATATTCCCTTTCACAATCACAGCAGGGCAGGCGTAAGTGCAATCCGGTAAAGGCAAAGAGAGTGAAGCAGGCATCAATCAGAGCAGATGTCATTTGAGTCAGCAGGGACGTGAGTGAGGAAGGCATTGAAGCCCCATCTTTCAGCATCAGAAAAGAGTATCTTTATACACACAGAGAAATGTTAGTCCTGGGAGATCAGCTAGGAGGTCTCTTTAAATTCCCTCAGTTCTTTGATGAGAAAATAAAGGAATGAGTAGAATTGCTAGGACGTTATTAAAGGGTGGTGGGCACGAAGAGAAATGATTGCCGCTCAGAAAACCCAAGCAAACAAAGATAAACTAGAGAAAAACCGGGAAAGGAGGGTGGTTTTAGGGGCATATTTTGCAAGCTAAAGGAGAAGAAAGGGAAGCAAGGGAAGCATGCGAGGCAAGTGCAGTGAGAAAGTGGAACAAATGAATAGATCAGCTTTAAAAATGAAAAGAAATTTCTAAATGGCTGATTTCATCTACATCACTCTGGACATGGGATGACCTGGCAAAATGCTGAACTTCTATACACAGGGAGAGATTCTAGCGAGGCTACCCAGACAGAATCACAAAATACACAATATTGAATGATAGACCTATATTTTCCTCCCTGGAGTTAAATGTTAGCTCTCTCATCCCATACAAAGAAACAGGTGGAGCCCCTCGGCCGCACACAGGCCAGACCACCAGAGCACTCTGATTAGGTAGCAAGAGCCACCCATGTCGTGTCCAACTTGTGACAGGTCTGTGATGTTCATTCTACCGTAAGCTGGCAAGTTATCCTGACATGATTACATGATTGTTCTGAAAAACAGGAGACTCTAGAGTCAAAGACAAACAATGCTATTGTTTGCAGCAAAAACAATAGACACCATGTTAGTTGTACCAGTTCCCCAAGGCCCAGTCCACACTGGAGCATGGAGAGATAAATGACACTCATGTCTACTCCGAGTGACATTGTAGGAGAGAAACTGTGTACTTGGGGTGTTCAGTGTTTTTATAGTAAGCTGAAGCAAGGCTGATTTTGGTCAGGGCATCACACATGTTTTGAGCTTGTACGAGTCCTGTGCATGATGTTACAGTCTCTGGGTGTTCATTTGCCCTGTTGTGTCTGGAAAGTGTTTTTCCTTTAAAAGTATCTACCACTTGTAGCTCTTAGAATTTTTCTTCACCTTCTTTTACATAGATCCCTGAGCCCTGAAGATTAAGGGGTGTGGTAAAGACATACCACTTGCAGCTGAGCATTTCCAATCTCTATACATTGTCAAGTTAGAAGTCTCTGATGTAAGTCATTACCATCTACTGAAAGAAGAGCTTCTTGGATGAGCACTGAGTGGAACACTGATCTATGGGTATATCCATGCACCATGAGTTGTTTCATTGTTATGTTTACTTAGCATAATAATAATAGTACATTTTCTTCAAGTGCCCATGAAAAAATATAGTCTTAGATTCTTGGACTTGTCAACAGTATCAGGTATGGGTTCCACCCCACAAAATGGGCCTTACATTCAATCAAAAACTGCATGGTTATTCCCCTAACATTTGTATCACTATTGCCTCCAATGGGTATACAATTTAGGTAGATTGTTATTATAGTTAACAGAGGGCATAGCTGGGTAACATTGATGATTAATTTTCCTTTCTGGTAGTGTGTATAGCACATTCTAGCACTATGAGTTCTAGTCAGAAGAGGTGAAGCACTAGATAGACTTCTCCATGCTCTAAGCCCTAAGCATGTGGTATCTTCAGCCAAAGGGTCTTACCATCAAGTTGTAGATCACAACCAATAGCATTGTCAGTAGGCTATAGTTTCTGAAGAAACTACACCATATCATTGGGTGGTATTGGAGAAGGTGGACTAGAGGCCTGGGAATTTCATCCTTGCCTTATGGTGATGAGCCCGTTCTACTGCAGTATCTGTGCATATCCTGTGGAGAACATTGAGTTCCTCCACAGAACCATGTCTGTCAGATGAGTCTTCATCTTCTACTGATTATATCAAGATGAAATTAACCCTACTACTCATGTGTTGGGACACTGGCCCACAATTAGTGCTGCTGTTTGGGTATGTTAAGGAGCCTTGGGAGACTGAGACTTGCTAGAGGAAGTAATTCACTGTTAGTGCCCAGAGTCTCTCTCTCTCTCTCTCTCTCTCTCTCTCTCTCTCTCTCTCTCTCTCTCTCTCTCTCTCTCTCCTGATCTCTCTCTCTCTCTCTTTCTGCCTGCAGATCAGAATGTAACTGGCTCTCCAGCACCATTTCTGCCTACATGCCTGCAAGCTTCCTGTCATAGTAAAAATGAACTAAATATCTGAAATTATACGCAAGCCCTCAATTAAATGCTTTCATTCATAAGAGTTGCCTTGGTCATGGTGTCTCTTTATAGCTGTAGAACCGTAAGACAGAAGTTGGTCCAAGGGAGCAAGGTATTGCTGTGGCAGGCCTGACCATGCTGCTTGTCATTTTAGGACTTTGGATTAGGATAGCAATTCAATGCTTTAAGTATGGATTAATGGGCCAACTAGTAGGAGCATGGAGGACAGTGGTGCTGAGAGCAATATAGATTATGTAGCCAGGTTCAAGAGGTTTTAGAAGAGAATATTAGTCAGTGGCCTGGAGATTGTTCTTATGTTATTTTGGCAAAAAGTGTGGCTGCTTCTGTTCTTGTCCAAGAAATCTGCCTGAGGCTAAATTGAAGAGCTTTGGGTTAATGGTGTTGACAGAGGGATTTCAAGACAGCCTAGTATTTACTCTGTCAGGTGGTTATTGGTGGCACTCTTATGTAGCTCTATAATATAAAAGAGCAAACCAAGGAAGAAAAAATACAAAATGTACAATTTGAGGTGAAGTGGAAGACCAGAAAGTATAGTGGAGCTAAGTCAGGACACAGATATTATAGGACTACCCCAAATGGCAGCCTGTAAGCTAGTGTAATAAATCATTATAAATATGTGTGTGTGTGTGTGTTTGTATGTGTGTATAAAACAAGCCATATATTTTATTATTTATCTAATCATATATAATAAATCATGCATATGTATATGCATATAAAATCCATACAAATGAAATATAATGAGTATTATATCCAGTGTATCAATTCTGTTCCTATGTAGAACACTACTAATATAAATGGGAAGTTGTCTAACATATGAAACCAATACATGGATCATGAGGGAAGATTCTTGGTTGGCATGTGAGAGAACCTGCATGTGATTTCCTTTTCTAAAGCCCATAAGAGAGTCCCAGTGCTCTGATGAAGTAGATTTGTCTCTGAGGTTACAAATTTGAATGGAAGAACAGAATTCCAAGAAAAGTTGAGCAAACTTGAAAGCAATACAACGGTGTGAGTTTTGCAGCACAGAGTACCCCTCACTCCTCATGGCACTAAACTTTACCATTCTACCCTGGCTACCTAATACTTCCTAACTAATACATTAATTTTGCTGGCAACAGTAGAGAGAATAATATAGAAACCCTTTGTTTTGCTTTGTTGGTATGTGTCAGCACTGCCTAAATGTTGGTTTCTCTATTCAAACTCTCACATCATTCGAATGATTCCAAAACTGTTAAAACTAAACAGAGCTTGCTCACACAGCTGATAGGAAAGGGCCTTTGTATGTCACATGGATACATGTTTACATGTCCAGCCTTAATACAGCTTCCGAAATCTGAATCTCATCTCACTTAATGGGTTGATTCATAAAATATCTACTTTCAGAGCCACATAGAATTATTTCATGTAAGTAAACATATTAGGTATACTACAGGTGTGCATAAATAAAGGTTTAACCTAAACAAGAAAGTGATCAACTTACTTTTTTAGATATGGTGGCTAAGGGTAATTGTTTTGAAGATTTCCATATGATACATAAATATATTTCAAATATATAGGATTACCTATAGAAAAATAATTACAATGCATTGTGGAAAGAAACAGTTATTGGAGAGTATAGATCTGGGCTAGGCCTACTTTTTTATTTATAAATGTACAGACATCTCTAAACCCATATTTTCCATCTGCTAAGTGTGCATGTGTGTGTACACATGTGAGTATGTGAAAATGTGTGCCTGTGTGTGCACGTGTGCGTGTCTGTGTGTGTATGTATATGTAAACACATGCAGTACTGATGTGAATTCACTTGTTTTTCTCATAAAGCCCTCTTAATAAGCATGTTTCCTATATAGGAACAAATATTATAAACAAGATTTCGAGCCATTTAAATGATCCCAGACAACCAGACACAGCCTGTGTAGGTTGGAATCTAGGTCTTATGGATTGCTTTCATGAGCTGTAGCCCTCTCTGCTGCTTTTTATCATTCGTGGTTTAATTTCTCAGATCCAATGTGATACATCCATAAACCAACCTTCTAATGCCTGGCACATAGTGGCCACCCATACTCAGTAATGTTATATGTGCAATTAACAGCATTCATATTATATATGAATATTATATGTATGTATATATTTATACACACATAATATTCCTAATGCTTTCTGCAAAGAGTTGATGCCTGTGCTTATCAAGTGATAATAGTTCTTGCAAATCTTATCTCTTTCAAGAGGCAAACCCACACATGTCCTTTCTAACCTGCCCTGACACAATTTATTCTCACCATTGAATGCTGGTCTTGACCTATTTTACATTTCATCTCATTCCAGCTTTTTAAAAGCACTTCACATTCCAGCTCAGTGCAGAGAGGCATTGCTTTCCCATTAGACATTTAGATCTCTAAGGGCAGTGACATTGCTTTATTTGCCCTCCCCTCCCCAGAGCTGTGCACAGCACTGAGCAGAATCACACACAATGAGTATGTGTGGAATGGATAGAGTAACCCAGTTTGGGTTTTAAAAAGTCTAGTAAAAGCATCATTGTTTGATAAAACCCAAGGGTTTCTACTGCATTTGAATTTTTCTGACATGAAGAAAATCTGTAGAAGTGAGTAAGCTGCATAGATCCAGGGAAAGCTTCCGAGCAGCCTGAAGAGCAAATGCCATCCTGAGAAAGAAGGCAATGGTACCCAGTGTCTGGCGGCTTCTCCACGAGGTGACTACAAGATGCAGACTTCCAAGCCCTGCCACTTTGCCCTAAGGTTAATGGAAAGTAAGCATTCCAGGTAACATTGATCAGAGAAGGTCAATTCCTGATTCCTCAGCTGTTTGTTGTGTAAAATGTCCACAGCCAGCAAGTTGGGCTCAAAATGAAAAGTGTAGTGAAGATAACACATACAACAGGAATTAGCAATGGAAACAAAAAAAAAAATCCAAAAGGTATTTTCAGAATCCAATCTGCTCCTGAAAATTGAAATGCAGCTACAGCCTATATGCAAATCAGGTCACCTGCAGCCCTGGCCCATGGGCTTGGATTCATCTTCCATGGCATATGTATGCCCCCTTCTGTCACCTGTTTGTTCCATCTGAATCACTTTCATTAATAGATCGGTCAGGCTGTGTCTACATTGCAAGACTTCTAAATTATCTTGTGTGTGCTATGACAGAAAGGGAATTTTTATACTAGGTATGGGTGTAAAGAGGCCAGGTATTGGGTTGATGGAGCATTCCTGTTCCTGTGGAAGTTAGGAGCTGGGTTAAGTGGGCAGGAGGGGATGGCTGTCCAGTGAGGTTTCCCCTACTGGCTCAGCCATGGCCCTAGGAAGTCTGTGTCATTTCCTATATTGTTTATCAGCTTTACACACAAGTTAATCCCAAATGCAGATCCAACTTTGACCAGCACTAGTCTGGACAGTGGAAGCCACCTTCATATGGCCACTCCTTCAGACTCAACATTGACGAGTCTTCACATTCTAATGCTCCATCCATCTTGGAATGCAATTCATAATTACAGCTGACGTAAAAAAAAAAAAGTAACAAAGTATGCGCATTTCATTTGTTTAAGATTAGTTTATTGGAAAGGGATCAAAAAACAAAAAGTTGTACATTTATTTTTTAAACAAAGAGTTGACCAATGCATAAGGCTATTTCCAAGGAATTGAAGCCTTTTTATTTATTTTCTATAGATCAGTGTGCACATTATTAGCAAGCCCAAGGCAACAGTTCAGAGGTTAGAAACAAGTACAAGAAACAAAACCCAAGTGCAATTCATACAAATGTCTGCTTTATGTAAGTAGAACTTAGCTTTCAACTTCACAGTGGAATCTTAAATCAGAAGCCAGTGATTTGAAAGATATTTTTGTGATTATAGGTTCTAGTCTGACATAATAGAGGGAGTAAAATTCCTGGACCAGAAAAGCCCCTGTTAGCATTTCTTGGCATACGTTATAGAGAGTGTTGTCAAGATCAGAGCTGGAGATTAAGAATTCCACAAGCAGGATATAATCACAAAGAATAAGGTGTGGCTTTCAGTTCTACACCCTAATGTATAAGAAATTACCCAGATAATTGTACAGACAGAAGCCAATGGTTTGTAGCCACTATTGGGCCAGCTCTAGGTGAGGCTGTCAGTAAAAGCCTAGATTCCCATATAGCATCACAATGCTACTTGTGTACCAATGATTTCATAATTCTAATTATCCTAGTGGCCCACTTTGCCACATCCATAGTGAATGTATCATACACCTATACCCTGTCAATATCTTCTTAAGGGTTCTTTTCATAAGTTGTTCTCATGTTTGTTTATCCACTTTTATTTGTGATGCTGAGGATGGAGCCCAGGGCCTTCTGCACACTAGGCTAGTTCTGCACCAACAGGCTTCCTTGGCTCTGGGGTTTACGCATTGTGAAATATATCCGTGTTTTGACACATGTGTACTAGTTAAAAATCAAACAGTATATTGCTTCCAATCTCCACCTATTAATTACTGTGCTATTGCTGTGAAGAGACACGTTGACCAAAGCAACTTATAAAAGAAAGGACTTCACCTTGCCTAAAGTTTCAGAGGATTAGTTCATGATAATCATGGCAGGGGGCATGGTATAAGGCAGACATGGCACTGGAGTGGTATATCCTGAACCAAAATCCTAAGGCAGGGAAAGAGGGAGATTAGGACTGGTGTGGACTTTGAAACTTTAAAGTCCACACCCAGTGATACACCTCTTTCAACAAGGCCACACCTCTAAATCCTTCCAAAATAGTCCACCAAGTGTGACCCTCCCCCAGCTAAGAGTTGGTTCTTTCAGACCTTGCCTTGCCACAAATAGCCATGCTTTTCTCTAAGCTCCTGCTAACAGCCATGCCTCTCTCCAAGCTCCTGCTAATAGCCATGCCTCTCTCCAACCTCCTGCTAATAGCCATGCCTCTCTCCAAGCTCCTGCTAATAGCCATGCCTCTCTCCAACCTCCTGCTAATAGCCATGCCTCTCTCCAAGCTCCTGCTGAAGATGCTGATTGGGCCATGAGTTGCTGACAGATTGAGGGAGGGATTTTTCTCTACCTACCTGCTTGAAACAAAGAGAGTCCATCAATGGTGGAGGACTGAAAGCACACCATGACTCTGTCTCATTTTTTTAACCCCTTCCCATATTCTGGTTCCCTTAAGTTTTCACAGGCTCCAACTCCCATTCCAGAAGACCTGTTCATGGTGTGGCAGGCAGCCACAACCAAGTGGGAACCAAACATTCATATATACAAGCCTATGGGCCCATTCTCATTTCAACCACCACACTCCATAATATCCCTTTCTGGATACTTTGAAATATATGACATAATACTGCATTGTCCCTCACTGTGCAAAAAATACCAGAAGTTGTTCCTACATTATGGCGGAAAATAATTCACAATATATATGTGATATGGGATCAATATTAAGAAGTGAATATATAAGAGACACAATAGTAAAAATTAATAGTAAAATTAATTAGCTTGTTGTTAAATGGGCAAGAGACCTGAATAGACACTTTTCTAGAGGATAATTAAATGGCCACCAAGCCTGAAAATAATCTTCGGTATTGCTATATAACAGTACTGTGGTGAAATATCTGAGGAAATTAGCTTTTAAAGAGAAGAAAAGATTGGGTGAGCTAATCCTTTGGGCCTCTGTCCAGCTACTACATCATGTTTCAAGCATGCAATGGAAGAGACCACACACTTCATGACCAAGAAGATGAAGAGAAAATATACTATGGTTCTAGGGCATGCCTCTAGCTCCTTCCATCCGGCCTACTTCCTACAGGCCAGAGAGCTCTTCTCAAGAGCACTCATTGAACTGTCCCTTAGCACAGAGGACTTTGACGGCTGCGTGATAACTCAGTAAGAGCCATCACAAACATTCAGGAAAATAGGCAGTGGCTATTACGTGGGTTTAAGGCATTCAAACATCTACTACAGTAGTTAACTAGTATTGAGCTAGTTAACAAGACACATGAACCAGCAGTTGGGCATCAGGCCTATATATCATCATTGGAGAAAGTCAGATAGTAGTGCTGCCTGTTTTATGCTGAACCCCAACTTGCACATGCACACAGATTCTTGAGCATGGCTCCCAGTGTGAAATGGATGGAAAGGCAAGCAGAGGATCATAATTGTGGGAATCCATATTCTAGCCAGAAGGAGGAGGAAGAGGCCTGGCTATGTGCTCCCCAAACTGCCAAGATAACACAAGGCAGCAGTCAGCTGAGGAGTGTTGGAGACGAGGAAGATGAAGGGACATGACAATAAATTTTAGCTCACAGGCTACACTGTGTATTTTAAAAGCACCAAATAATACTATTGTGCCAAAGAATTAAACTGATAGGAGAACTGAAGATTATGTAGAAATATTAATTTTCCCAATTTCCATGATACCACTGACTTCAAAATGATGAGTAGTCAGGGTTTAGAGAAGAAGAAGGAAAGTAAGGCAGTGGAGAGGTAGCACGCAGGCTTCAGCTAGCATTTCTTTCACTAAAAGGTTAGTTTGACAGAAACTGGCAAGTGTTTCTTTCAGAAAGTCTTCAAATATGACTTTCAGTATAAAGTGTTGGGGAAAGTTTCCTACTTTATCAATAGTATTTCCTACACGCTGAAAATTCTTTATTACTAAGTGTGGACTTTTAAGACCTATGTAAATATCACCATATTTCAGAAAGGAAGTCTAGGGACAAGGCCTCAGGAGTCTCTTTCCCCATGCAATGTGGAATGCTGACTGGCTTGATTTGGTACAGGTAAGGAGATGCACTAAGCTCTTTTATTTTATTTATTTAGATTTATTTATTTTAATTTTTACATGCATGAGTGATTTTCCTGTGCATACATAAAACCCTATGAGAACAAATATCATTCTAGTCAAGGAATAAACTGACTACAGATACATTCTTAGATTAAATTGCTAACTATACAAATATAATAATTTTTATTAGATATTTTCTTTATTTACATGTCAAATGTTCTCCCCTTTCCTGCATTCCACTCTGAAAAATCCCCTATTCCCTCCCTCCTCCCCCTGCTTACCAACCTACCCTCTCCTGCTTCCTGGCCCTGGCACTACCCTACCCTGGCTGCTGGGGAGGGGCAGGCATTTATCTATGGTGGTATGGCTGCTAGAAAGTTATTCCTGTTCTAGTGGATAGCATGAAATTCATGAGCATGCAGGCACCACTAACTAGACTCAGTGAGTTGTTAGACATGGAGGAGGGACCAGAAGGTAGGAGGAACATGTGCTGGGAGATGGAGGAATGAGAGAGGATAGAGATAGATATGAGCAAGATACATTGCATGCATATATGAAATTGTCAAAGAAATAAAACTATTCTAAAAGCACAAACAGAAAGAGACTAAAATCCATGCTGACATTGAATAGCTTTCAGTAAATCTTCTTGAATGAACATAGGTGCAATTACCATATATCAGACAATTCCCTCTGAAGACATTTACTTTTTAAAATATGTTTACATTTATTTATTTAGTGTGAGGGGGTATTGTTTGGAGCACAGGTATAGAAGTCAGTGACAATTTTCAGGAGTCTGCTCTTTCCTTCTACCATGTAGGTCTTGGAGCTCAAACTCAGGTCATTAAACTTAGTGGCAAATGCCTTTATCCACTGAAAAAAATTTCAACTGAGCCCAAATTAGTATTTCTTAAAAGTACATTCAAGAGAAGATACTTGTCCCCATCCCCACATATGATGTTGAATTCCCTTTATTTGGCAATACAGCTACCAAATGCCACTCACTATCATGAAAAGACGTTGAGCAACCTTAACCAATGTCCTGTGCTCCGATGGCACTGGGAATACACAGATTGGTTTGCATGACTGCTCTATGGAGTTTATAGGTTAGTAAAGGCTAACATGAGCTACTCCAGCAAAGAATGCTCTAACCCCTGGAGAACTTGGCAATGACTTTGCAGAGACTACATCAAGAGAAGAGGGTCTTCAGCTAAGTGTAGAATAAGAGCTAATCCAGTTACAAGCAGAACCTGAGGTAACAAACAGTAGACCACAGAGAGGGAAATGGCCATGAGGCTTCATTCGAGAGAGGCGAACATCAGGGATCTAAAGAGGGTAAGAGAAATAAAGGTAAGATGGCTGATGATATCCACTGCAGTTCTGACAAAAAACATTCAGCAGAACCTGAAGGATCTTAGAGAGGGAGTTTAGGTAAATGGCATTTATCATTGAACAGAGATATTGAGGAACAAGGTCAGTGCCAGTGGAAAGTACCCACAGTCACCTGGCACAGTGAAGCAAGGGGAGGAGAGTTGAAGCTCTGGACTATAGCCTGGGAATGGACAGCAGAGGCAGATCTGCTGAGAGGCAGAATGCACCTGTCTACCTAGACACACCCTGAATGAGAGAGCTATACAAATGAGCACCCAGCTCTCTCTCACCTGCCCCCTAATCACCTGCCAGAACATTGCTTTAGCTAAATATGGCCAGAGAAACACAGGCAATGTGGTCTGAAGTTGACCTCCTGGTGTTGGAAAGACAAGTGCTGGGAGCGATGCTGTTGGGAATCTGGAATCTATCCATACTACCATCACAGAAGCTGAGAGCTAAGAAGAAGCAGTCTCCAGCCTATGGCAACGTATCTGCTGAGGGCCTTAGTGCTGTGACACAGCACAACAGGGGGCATCACAGGGCGAGAGAGAAGCAGGGGTACACAAACAAAACTCTCTCTTTTATAATAGAACTGTTAGTGTTTCAAATGGGACCTCACCCTCATGAATTATTTAACTATCTCTGAAGACACCACCTCCAATAGCCATGTGCCTTAGAACATTATTTCCAACATAGAATTTTGGATATGTCCAAACCATAGCAAATGACAACTGTAGAATGATTAGCACCCAGGTGACAAATGGAGAGTGACCAGTTCCAGGTGACCCTCAAAACAAGACTCAATCAGGAAACTGCAGGCGATCCATTTAGTGGTCATTGTGGAAATTATCTTGGGGAGGGAGAGAAGAACCAGCTATATGTGCTGTCATAGACAAGGCAGTTCATTAGAAAGTAGACAGTATAAAAGTTCTTTCTCTACATCATACAAGCATGGATGAGAAACAGAAAAAGAAAACAGTGGTATCCTTAATGATTTTCAGACTTCAGTGAACAGCCACTGGAAAGGTTGTTTGCATCCATAGCTCTGTGAGGGTGATATGTTGGATGGTGCAGTGTACAACCTGTGCAAGTGAAGGTGGAGGCCTTGCCAAATCATTACCTAGATTGTGAGAGCATCTCAGATACATGACCAAGATGAAGGATGTTCTATAAAGATTTTTTGTGATCTATAATCCTCACACACAACTTAATGAAGAAATAAGCCATCCCCTAAACTGGCATGCCCTTTCCATCATTAACAATCCTATAAGATATGCTTTGTTCAGAATGTTCTGATAAATTCAATTTTTATGAAACAGCACAGCAATGATCCACATGTTATAAGAGTATGTTAGTAACATTGCTTTTGCACAGAAATCTTTCTAGTTTGTTTCCTCTGACTTAAAAAAAAATAAAGTTGAAGACTCATCCTCTAAATCACCACAGCCTAGAACAAGATCATTCTCTGCCCAAATATCTCAAAAAATATCTAGATATGACAGTCAGTCTTGACTTTCAACTTTATAGACCCTAGAATCACATAGGAGGCAAGCCTCTTGGTGTGCCTCAGAGATTTATAAATTAGGTTAACCAAGGTAAAAAGGCCTGCTCATTGTGGGTGGGTATTTACCTATGGGCTGGGGTCCTAGACTAAGTAAAAAGAGAAAGCCAGGTGAGCATTCACTGATGATGTAGTGTGAGCAGTTGCCTCAGGCCCCTACCATCATGACTTCCTCACTGTAAAGGTGTGCAACCCCAAACTGTGAGCCAAAACAAGCCCTTAGTCCATTATGTTGCTTTTGGTGGGGTATTACATTACAGCAATAAGAAAATTAGCAAACATTGGGTTTAAAACAACAACAACAACAACAACAACAAGAGCAACAACAAACCTTCCTAGCAGTTACTTTGAACAAAAATAACAGGAGACAGTTGTCCCATTAAAGCCATACAGATAAAAATATCCTGCGAATGTAATACAACATTTAAGCTTCACTGTCAATGGGATTTGCAATTCTCTAGGTGGTGCATCTCTGGGGATGTCCAGGAGGAGAGTGTTTCTAGAAATGTTTGACTGAGGAGGGAAAACCCATTCTGTCTGTGGTTGCTACCTTGCTTGTGCTGGATCTCCTGATTTTATGAGGGGGAACAAGTGAACTGAGTGCAACCATTTGCCTCTACCAGCTTCCAGACATTGGATGTGACATGCCTCTCAATCTGCCACCATTTTTTCCTATCACAGTGGACTACATCCTTAGATGGAGAGCCTAATATGTGTGTGTATGCATATGTATGAGTGAACTCTCTGTACTCTACCATGCTTCCTCACTGAAAAGATGGAGTGGAGTTCTGAAGAGCAATCATGAAGGAGTAAACTAGGGAGGACAGGACATCTACCTACTTGCATGAGACTAGTTATTCAGCCATGTTATCTGAGTCTTCTCCAAGCCTGACCTCCAGTCACTTCTCAGCCTCGTGCAGCTCTCACTGGTGGCCCTTCCTTGAGGCTCCTGAGCTGATAGAGTGATAACTCCAAGATGTTTCAGTCTTCTAATTGCCAACACCACAAACTTAGAACTCCTCTGAGTGCAGCTTTGGTTGTATGGGGTTTTCTATAAAATAGAAACCCTTGGTATTGTGAACTGAGTGTATGGAGTCCCCTCAAAATTCCCATGCTGAAGTCCTGCTCTGTGAGCTGACAAGAGGTGGAGTGATGACATCATGCAGGTCCCCCTGCTATTGGTATCCTTCTAAGAGAGTTCAGTGGGTACTCTGTAGTGAGTATCCCAGCAGACCCTCAGCCTCTAGGATGCTATGTAAGCCCCTCAGTTTATGGGAATTTACTACACCAGCCTAGACTGACCAAAGACTGAACCTAAGGGCTTCAAACACAGAAAGTCTTCTGAACTCTAGAACATTCTAAAAAGTTTATTCTTTCAATGAATCTTCCTCAAATGGATCTCAAGCCAATTGCCTGGGATAGAAACATCACCCTATGTTCATTAGGCTCAAACCTAGACATGTAGGGATGGTATTGCTGTGCGCTGGTATGAACTGGGATCTGCTGTAGTATGCAGAGGGGGAAAAAAAGCAGACCTGCATGGTGTTCCAGGGCAGCTGGGAGAGGAACAAAGGCATGCTGCCCAGGATGGACAAGAGCTGGCAGGGGTCAAGGAAAGCCTAGGTGTCTGGAGAAAGGGCTCTTCTGTGAAGATGGTGAGGCCTTTGAGAGGTCAGAGGCTTTAGGCAATGGGACTATAAACAAAGCCAATCCTCTCCTGAAGATTTCAGCAAACTGACAGAGGAAGCCACCAGATTCCTACCCAAGTGTTCTTTCGGGGTCAATTGCCATGAAGTTGACCTTGTAAAAAGACACCAGCTGACAGCTGACAGGGGCCAGGTCCTCAGCAGCACAACACTGCAAGTAGGCACCATTCATTTCTAAGTCCCAAGAGCTCAGGGGAGGCCCTATGTCTTGACTTAACATATTTGAAAATATATACAGATACATACTATTATTTATTATTTACTTATTTATTTATATCTACACATGCACACACACACACACACACACACACACACACAAGCACATATATTCACCCTGGAATATGCACACTGGCCAAAGGCAGGCTCTAAACTGCATGTGGTATATGAATTTTTTAGGAGAGACATGGACGATGTCTATTCATCCTAGAGACAAAGAATTATATTAGGCTAAAGAAGTTATTTTACCAACATCAAGCTCGGTGAAACAATGTGTTTAGTGGGGTTACTTACAGGACCCTGGCTGACTCAGAGGTTGCTACATTACTGAAAACAAAACAAACAAACAAAAAAACCCTGCAGCATGGATGAAGATTCACAAAAGCTGCAGCCCCAGATCCTGACACACCAAACACAAATTGCAGGCAGTTCCACTGAAGATTCTCCTCTTTCTCAGCAATTGCTTAGTACTTATATTATCTGGGTGAAGGGCTTTGTGAGTCTGATCATGTTCTGAGCCTTCTAAGTTTCCTGAACTTCCTCAGCCTTATAGGTTTCCTGAGCCTCCTATGATTCCTTAGTTCCCTAGGCTTTTCCCTTCCTCCCTCCCAAAAGGGTCATTTCCATTTTGAGGAAATGACTACAAAAAATATGAAGTAAATTTACTTTCTCATTTGGCTTCCCAGTGTGGCTTCATAACTATGAGTAGGTGTAAGAGATCACATGACTGGAATGACAGGACCCTCAGGTGGGATATGTTCCTTCTTGATTCTATAGTTTGGTTTTGTTTTGTTTTGTTTTTTAAACAAATTCTTCAAATGCATGTGAAGGGTGTGTGTGTGTGTGTGTGTGTGTGTGTGTGTGTGCGTGTGTGTGTGTGTGGTATGTTTTATGACTTTGTGACTCTGCCTCAGAACTCTTGGAATGGCATAGAGAGGGTAGGTTATACTGAGGCCCTTTGCAGGTGGGCATCCTCCAAAGCCTGTCCTCTCACTTCTCCTGAGATGTGAAGGAACTGAGCATGGTTGTAGATTGACCGGTGGCTCTTACATCTCAGACCCTAGAGCACTCATCTCTTTGTTTAACGTGTCTCAAAGTCCTCACTGTGGCAGCTAAGCATCAGGAGGCTAAAGAAACATGGAATCATAACTATACCAAGCCAGGTACAGTCTCATGAAAACACACACACACACACACACACACACACACACACACATACACTCATGCACAGGCATATGTACACGCACACACTTCATTTCTTGAGGTTTACCCCAGAAAGACATTTTAAAAAAATGGAAAATTTTCATGTCAGTTTCTGAGATTCATCTAGTTCCTTGAACAGTGAAATAAAAGCATCTTGGCCTGCTTCAGCTATCACAGTTCAAGCCCGGCATTTGTGAAAAAACTGGGACTAAAGCTACATGCCTTGTCAATGCCAATGTTAAAAATAATAATAATAAAACCGCTACCTCTTCATATGGCTAGGGGTCTGGAGTCCTGCCACAAGGCCACCTGGTGGTGGGTGCAGAGTGTGCCTTGGGAACAAAGCAGGACAGGACAGGACATCCAGAACACTAGGAAGGATCCTGCCTTGTTGGCAAAGGTAAGATAAGCAGAGGCAGACAACAGTGATCCAAAGAAAAGCCACCAAGCTTGCAGACTGAGGAACAGGTAGGAGGGATGGGTAGACACAAACAAGGAGACTGCCATAGTGAGAGAGCCATGGGCACCCACCTGGGGAAGAGGAGGAAGCAAGCAGTAAGGGGCTTCAGACTCTTGGAGATCATTTGGAAGCTGGAAGCCCACCCTGCATCTCTCAACCCTCTCTCCAAACTGCTCCAAGCTTCACACAGAAACGCACCCTGGGGGAAGCCATGTTAAGGTTGAGGTGTAAGAACAGAGGAGCCTAATTAAGCAGATCACAGTCTGCTCCAGCCCGGGGTCACCAGGAGGCCACTTCCAACCTTTCTGTAAAATGAGGGCGGGTGGGGAACTTAGGAGGCAGAGGCAGGGCAGGAACCCAACACTTCAGATGACCCTCCTTAGAGCTCCTTCTCAATTAACAGGCTAATTAGGAGCTCTGGTCTGTCTTCAGTCAGCCTCCCTCTGTATAAAAGTTCCTGTGAGGCTGACAGAGCAGGCACATGCGTTCAAAGGGGATGTCAAGTGCCTGAGATTTATATAAAGGAGGGCATTGTGTGTTGAGGAGGCAATTGGTATGTTTGATCTTGGCGTTATTGATTTACCTTTTGCACGTGACAGCATCCATTAAGTGAGATAAGTAAAAGTTGATGTGTTCCTTTCAATTGTCAGCAGGCAGAGAGACATCATTTCGTTGGGATTAGCTCCCATCCGTCCATTATCCGTCCACTGAGAACAAAACCACTTTCCTATCACCCCATTACCTGAGGTGACTTATGTCTCTTGAGGCAGAAAACCTCCAAGCTTCCTTGACTTTTTTGTGGATCCAAGTTGTGGTTCAAAGGCCTAAGAGCTATGGAGAGAGGAAGTGACAGGTGCCCAAAGATGCTTCATGCTTGATGTTAACATTTAATTAAAATCCACACTGACTCACACCAAGGTTTCTGTTAGAAACAGACCTCATTTACTTACATCCCTAGGCCTGCAAAACCTCAGTCACTTGTGAAACCAGTAACCTTTGACTTCAAAAAGCTCAGTCAGGACTGAAGTGTTGATGACTCAGCTGGTTGGATTTCCATATAGTAAATTTTGTTTGATCAACTCTCTGAAATACTTTAATTAGTAGAGGCCATATTCCATGAAGTGCATAAATCAGGAGGCATTGCCAGCTGAAGTTAGGACAAGCATTTCTTGGCACGGCCCCAAGGTAGTGCCTATAAGTCATCAAATGGCCCTGACACACATGGCGATCAATCACATTGAGCCTCTGATCACAGGCTGTGGAAGGCCAGTGATGACAAGCTGTGCCAACAGGACCCTACTTTTGTACTCTGGTAGATCCTTATCCACATGGTGTTTCAGACACACTCCAGCTTAGAAGTCAGAGACTATTAAGCAGGTGTAGCAGTAACTATCCAAGTTAGTGTCTTTCGAATATTCCAAAACTGGGTATTCTAACTCATATGTATAAACTTAACTAGGGAGCCTGAGGCAAGTGGATCAATCACCAAGGCCTTTCTGGAATATGTAATGATGTTCAGAGCACCTTGGGTTGCAGAGGTGAGTTTCTGACTCAATTCAATATTAAATATATGGTATATTGTATATATTTAATATATATTACATTTAAAATGTATATATTTATTTTATAATAAACATATATGTATACATATGTCCATATATAACATGACATATCTCAATGTGTGTGTGTGTGTGTGTGTGTGTGTGTGTGTGTGTCTCATATATATCATCCATCACAGAGCCCTATAACTTTAGGATGTCCCATTGACTTTACCTCCACCATTTGTTTTTCTTCTTGTAAAGTTCACCCAGGAGACCACTGGTGAGCTTTTCTTACCTTTTCTCACTTTTGTGTGTCTAGTTCCTAATGTGGTACTGTGTCACTATTTGATGAAGTAAACTAAAGAAAGGTGTGGGACACTACCAACGGTATGTGACGACAGGAGGACCTGTAAAGGAGAAGGTAGCATCAGATCTGCCCAGTCTCCCCTCCATTCAGATATACAAACCAACGTAGGCTCATCTTAAGCAAACCGGCACTGTCCATCGGCCGCAGAGAGGAGGCTGAGCAGAGGGAAAGAGCTTGTGTGGTAGATTTTGAGTCCAGGTGGAGCTGAGCAAGCAGCTCGTTCCACCCTTTTCCAATTAAACTCTACAAATTGTGATTTCTAAGCGAGGGGCACATGCTCACCTCTCTTGAGACCCCTGCACATGTACTCTGAGACATGAGCCAAAGAGTATGTTGGAGGCAGGAAGCGTAATTGCAAGACCAAGGCTGTTTGGTGCTGCTGTGGGGCTCCAGAAAGGTCAGCTCATTTCTCAAGCCCTTATCTGCCTTCAGAGCACAAGAACAGTACCACGCACCAGGGCCCTGGGAAGGCTGAGGCACCGCAGTGGCTAGAATAAGCAAGGCCTTGACCTTGGGGAGCTCATCGTCTGTAAAAAGCACACAGTACCATGTATACTTCATTTTTAGAGGCTCTGGGAGCCGTGAAGAGACAGACGCAGGCGACATTGTAAAAGGAGCTGAACTTCTATTAAGTCATGACTTCAGCGGTCTTGTAAAATAATAGAATAATCATAAAATTATTAGGATAAATAATGAATAGGATAATAAAACTATCTGAAAGCCATATCGATTAGCTGATTATTCAGATTTACAGCTAAGAACAATCAGGTAATTAAGCAGGTAATAGAAGGGGGTAAATGAGTAAGGTGGTAGATGCTAGAGAGAGGAAAAGGTAGAGATGTGAAGAGTAGATGGACTATGGACAGGAAGATGGATAGGTAGAGAGTAGACAGATAGAAGACAGACTTCAGGCCCTCTGTGTCTACAATTTCATCTCTAATTTTTCCCTCTCTACAACAACACATGAGCATTTCTTGCTACTGCCTGGGGTCCTGAGTGGGCTCATACCTATACACACTACCTAATCTCTTATGCTGTGCTAGCGCAGGAGATGCTGTGCTAGTGCACAAGATGCTGTGCTAGTGCACGAGATGCTGTGCTAGTACACGAGATGCTGTGCTAGTACACGAGATGCTGTACTAGTGCAGGGGATGCTGTGCTAGTGCACGAGATGCTGTGCTAGTGCAGATGGTGCAGAAGAGGCAGGTTTGGTATCAATGATGCTGAGGAGGCGATTAGAAATGAGTAGTTAGGAGACAGGTTAAAATGCATCATCACACTGGAATTTTGTTTGAATAGAAAATTTATGTCAATTGTTAAATATTTTTACATATGATAAATTTTTTAGTGATTAAATGTGTACATTTTATGAAACTGTAAAACCTGGAGGAGGAGGAGCTGGAGGAAGCAGAGGAGGAGGAGGAGGAAGAGGAAGAGGAGGAGAAGTCATATTACATGAGAAGCCTTTTCACCTGGAGAGACAGCTTCTTTCCTCTACCTTCAAGAGCTGTTTTGTTCTCATGTGTGTACTGTTTTAGTGGTTAGAGCCTGAGAGCCCTGCTCTAAAAAGATCATCCATTAACTCATTTCATTCTTAAGCTTTGTGAATCACTCACCTCCTGCTACCCTCTATTTTGCAGAGAAGGCAATTCAGGCTCAAAAGAATGTACCAGCATCACACAGCAAGAAAATGAGTGGCTCGAGCCTGTGTTGCCTGATGACCAGGCCTTGCCCATCACACAGCACACTTCTTACCACTGGAGCTGCACGGCCACCTGTGTGCAGCTGCCACAAAGCCACACACAACCTCATTTCCAAGCTTGGATGCAGTCCCTAAGTGATGGACAAAAAATGCTGTTTAAAGATCAAGTTCTCTAGGACACCAAAAGCAAGACCTAACTGACCTAGCCCTAGACACAGGGCTGTCAGAGTCCTCTAAGGCGCTGCCAGGACATGAATGTGATTTGTAATCCAAGTTCCAGGAGCAGGCTTTCCCATTAAAAGCTCGGCAAATGAGTGATGTATTTCCTCAGAATTCCTTGGCTCCACTCTCAACCCATTTACTGCAGCTTTTAGCTCTAGTTAGCAACTGAGAGAGCCCTGAGCCCCTGTCTGATACTTGTGCACCCACCGCACTGTTCATGTTGTATTTTCCCCAGTTAGCTGATAGTGGCCACTTGATGCTGGGAAGTTTCCATTAGGATAATTGATTCTAAGACACCATCCCCCAATAGCCAGTTCAGAGGAGAGCTGACCTTTTAAGAGAGTCCTCCTCCCGTTTGTAAAATTTAATCAACCATGGTGATAGAAATCCTTGCAGGACAAAGTGAAACTAAGAATATTTGGATCATCTGGAAGTGTTGGTTGACTTGTGGCCCCTTAAAGTACCTCACATAGTAGATTACTTGCTCCTGGGCTCTCCATGATTCTATATTGTAGTCTCTTTCTTAGATCTCAATTCCATCTTTTTCATGCATTCAGAAATACATATACACAAGCATACACACAAACACACACACACACACACACACACATACACAGAGGCAGACACACATACATATATACACATATACACACATACATGCACACGCATACATATACACATACATACACACACATACATACACAGGCATACACACACACACACACACACACACACACACACACACACACACACATACAGGTGTACACTTGTGGGCTTTCAGACACACCTAGTCAGGCTCTGTGCTGTGGAACGTGAGCATTTTCCATCCATGACAGTTATCACCTATTAAATGTACTATGGTGTGCGTGGCAATATATACTGTCATTTTTCTCAGGGATTTTATTTACTGTTGAAAAATTTCCCCTCTTTATCCTACCTGGCCTGCAAAGAAACCCCAAGTGCCTCTCCTGGATCAATGTAGACGAAGGCTTGCTCCTGAGGGCAGTGAGCAGCCACACAAGTGGGTCTTTATCTTCTATCCCATCTCTATTTATCCCCTCCCAACATCAAAGCTGAGAGAATCTTTCTTTAGTCTGGTGCTCCACACCTCTCATAACCAAGCCCCGCTCCATGCCCACCCCGTGTTTGGAAATAAGGGAAGGTTGCACAAGTCTGTATTACCCGGCAGGGCCCTGCCCCAGCCCATTTGGGAACTAGAAGGGGTTTCAGTGTTGAGTGAGCTCTGCCTTTTGCACAGGCTGGCTTGGTGTTACTCACAAGGCAGAATATCTTCTGTGTGAGCCAGCTTAGTCAGGCCCCCCACGAGTGGGAAAGGAAGCCCCAAGGGCCTCAATAGCTGGAGCTGGGAAGTTGTCTTCCTCTTCCCAGTGAGTCAAAAATAAAGCAACTGTTGTAGGCTTAGTGCCTTTTCTTTCTTTCTTTTTTTAAGTTCAGGGCAAGAGGGGAAGGAGCTAAGTAACCTGATCTTTCCTAAACTCCACCCCACTCCTAGTAATCAGGTAATATCCATTACACAAAGCGCTGCATGGGTTCCTCAGCCACAATACTGCCCATTGTTTATGCTTTAATTAACTTCTGTTTTACTGATTTATTTAAAAAAAAAAAAAGTAGGAGAAGAAGATGAATTGGCCCTCTGCTAAGGGTTGAGTTATTGCGAGCTGAAACTCCTCATACCTATCTTGGGAACTTCAAAGAGTAGCCAAGTTTGTTTATGTGCAGGAAATCAAATTAGCAAAACCATTACAGTGGCTTCGTGGCACTCATGGTCCGGCTGGTGAAAAACAGTAATTGGAAAGTGCGCCTCTGTACCCCCAGCCTACATCTCAGGATTTCCAAGCGCTTTCCCAAGTCGAGATGGCAGGCTAGCTGGCTAATGATTGAAGGGTTGCAGGGATCTGGCTGTGTTGCCCCTCGCACACTGAAATCCCAGCCACCTCACAGGGAAGGGTTCAAGTGGTCCAAAGGAAGATGAATTTGGAGGGACTTCCCCCCCACCCCCAATGTTGTGAATGAAGACAATAAACTGGAAAATAAGAAATACATTTGAATATGTGGTGAGGAATGAATTGAAGAATTCAACCAAAACAAATGCTGCTTCTTTCAAAAATAAAATACCACAGCCTGTGGAATATGTGCTGGGGATCTAAAGACTGTCTGACCACAGTTTAGGCAACCCAGAAAGGGAATAATTATAATTATGTTCAGTGGCAGCACATCCTCTTTCTACAGTGGCCATGCACATAGAAAAAAAAATAGTTATTTTGGACTGCTCCACAGCCCAGAAGGAACATTTATGTTGAAGACTTAGAAATGATTTGGCAAAAATCACAGACCCTGATTAATAGTTTAGTTCCAAAAGTTTGTGTGCGTGAAAGTTTAATAAAAAGGATGTGTTCATAGGAAACCTAATGTAGCCTTCGAAGGAATCAGAGCTAATAAAATAAAACAAAATATGGATCCAATAAAATAATCACAGATTCAAAAGTCTTTAGCTCTTTATGACCAGAAAATAACTGCATTAAATTCACTGCTGACGTGGTGCTCACCACTGTCAGCATAGTGTCTGTTAAGCTGGTGCCAGAGCCAACCTTTGAGGTATACTTGGAGCACTCCAAAACTCTCAGGTGGCAAGCTGTAAAGGGGACTAAAGCAGAACAGAAAATAAACCTTCTAAGCACCAAAGTATAAATTACCACTCTCTAATCCTGAGTTGTTAAAAGGAACTGCTCCCAGACTCCTCCAAAACAAACCTCTTCCTGTGACACGGAAACATGAAATTCAGTGCCCCAAGTGGCTATAAAGCATGGCCAAAGTGTCAGCCATAACAGAAGCACCCAGACCATAGTCTTTCGAGGACACAGCTCTTAAAGGCATTCATCTGCAACAGTCCGGCCTCTGGTCTCTGTACTATTTAGAAGAACTTTAGCTGCACCTAGACATCAACCTATTCCTGAGGTGTCCTGGGGAGTGGCTGAAGAAAAATTCATCAGGAGCTTCCCTTTGCTTCCCTTTGGGTTGTAACAGGAGGATGTTGGAACTGAAGGCAGGAGTGTGGCCCTGGCTACTCTACACTTAACTGTGTGACCTCAAGTAAATTATACAGAGCTTTTTCATCTATAAAATGGGGATAAAAATCTACCTTCTTCTCAGGGCAGAGATGAAAAGAAATGGAACTGAAATCCTGCATCCAGCCAGGATCCTGTGTTGGTGAAAAAAAAAAAAAACCCGGAATTGGTAAAGGTATTTTTATCTGGCCATTGAAAGCTGAAATTTTAAAGCTGGTTATATAAAGAATAAAAGAAAACATTTTCTTAAAGATTGAATTTATTTATTTATGCATAAGTGTGTCTCAGTGAGTGCGTATGAGTGTGTGTGTGTGTGCCCTTGCCTGGGTAGATATGTACACCTGTGCTTCACAGAGGTCACTTATGACTGAGTTGGAGTTCTAAGCTTATTTCTGGGTGCTGAGACACAAATTGAGTGTTCATAGCTACTGAGACATCTTTCTAACCCCAGACACATTTTTAAAATTAACAAATCACTTGAGTAAAAAAAATTGAGTATTTAGCTTACAGTTATTTTATAAAACCAAAAGTTTCAATGTTGATATTTAAATAGCTATTATGTACACTGTTAAGGGTATAAGACAGGAAATGACCCTTGTGTCAAAAGCCATATTGTTTATTATTCTCTTGTTAGTATTTGAATGCAATAGTCACACTTTTCTCAGGTAATTTTAGAAGGAACAGATAAGCTTAGAAAGTGTGCGTATTCATTGGGACACCAGAAAGAGAATAGATTCCTATTGGACATTCAAAATGTAGGCTTGGTCCGGAAGGCATCCTTTATACACCATAAAAGAAAATCTTAGGAGCAGGGTGGCTGTGGTGGCTCACAACTTCAATCCCAGCACCAGAGAGGCAGCCAAATCTCTGTGAGTTCGAGGCCAGCCTGGTATATAGGCCAAGTTCCAGGACAGCCAAAGCTACACAGAAAAAAGTCCTGTCTAGAGAAACTATCCCTAAAAAAAAGAGAGAAAGGAGAATGAGAGAGAGAGAGAAAGAGAGAGAGTTGGGAGAAAGAAGAGGAAGGAAGGAGGAGAAGAGAAGAGAAGAGAAGAGAAGAGAAGAGAAGAGAAGAGAAGAGAAG
>JADRCD010216501.1:0-55713 GCA_019843815.1 Montemys delectorum
TCCTCCTCCTCCTCCTCCTCCTCCTCGTTCTTTCTCTTCAGCTTACAGTTTTAAGTATGGCAGTCATGCTGCCACTGGGTTTAAGCTGGAGTGGTAGAATGACATAACTCATCAAAGGCATGTGAGTCACTGATAATATTGGAGGTTGAAACAGTCACTGGTAAGCCTGCTCTAACACCCACATCAAAAACAATGTCAAGATCTTAAAGTGCCTGCTAACTGCCCTGTGAAGTGTCATATAACCAGAAACAAGTAGGAACAACAAGATGGAGAAAAAAAGGAGTCTTAGATAATACTACTTATACAGCAGAAAGCATTTTATGCTACCACAATTTTTAGCTTGGCACCTGTAATTATCAACAGAATTTTACCCCTTTAATAGCCAAGAAAATCTGATAGGCACTCATGTTTCTCACATATAGTATTAGAAATACCATGAAAAAATAGGTGTGTCTAAGTATGCTATTTCTTTCTTCTTAATTCTCATTACGTCCTTCCAAACCTACCACTTCGTAAAAGAACCAAGAACCTACTGTTACCAACCTTGAAATAAGTTGTTTCGTGCCAGGGTTAAAGACTCTGTGTTCTAGGAAATTTCTCAGTAGAGTTCTCATCAAACAGTGTTATCTGCTGGGAACTTACCTCTACTCAAGACTGGACATTTCAAAGTCCATCTCCTCAAAGAGTATATTCTTTTCCTTCACAGCTGTATCTCCCCTCATTTTTACAGTAGTGGCCAAAGCTACTTGGTTTATTTACAGTGGTACTCCTTATAAATCCACTTTCCTGGCATTATAGCCTGTCTGTCTCCATAGAAGCACCATTTAACGTTAATTTTCCCCTTGTCTACCACTTTAATCAGCATCTTCCCTCTCGGTCGTCCCCTTACATCTGTGATATTCCCTAAAGAGTTATTCTAGTCTTGCCCCTGCTCCCATCTCCATGTGTTCCAAATAACTGCCTTTAAGGAGGTCTCCTTATCATGGTGCTTGACACAGTGTGGCTGACACAGTGCTGTGTTCATCTCACCATGTCATCTTCATGGCACACAGACGCTACATTGGAACAAATGTGCTGGGTTCTAACCTGTGGCCTATGAGGACCTGAAGGTCTGAAGGTACCTATCACTGCTTACTTTCCCTTCCTGGATGAGCATGGAAACCATGTCTTCAGATGGTAACAGAAGCACACAGAAGGAACCCAGACCCCCAGCTTACCGGATTGGATTGGGGGTGGGGGGAGAAACTTCCTAGCAGTGAGGTTTTCATTCTCACATCAAGCTAATGGCCTTTTAGGGTTTGCCTATGCAACATTTGTAAACCCTTAGGAATTTCTGATTCATTTTCAGAAAACACTCTGAGCCAGACCTTAGGTTATGTGATTTATATAGAAATTTCATGTATCACTTGTGCTCTACAATGATGCAGGGAAGGAGATTGATAGTCTCAGATATTAAACGAGTTACACTGGTTCACACATCTAATGTCATTCCTTTCCTGGTACTTTTACCGAAGCCCACACTTTTTCTCTATATCTAATTTTTTCATCTTTTGCAATGTTTTTTTCCTGCATATATTTTTTAAAGCAAGTTCTGTAGTCCAATAAGGTTGAGATAGCTGTATGCTGGGCCTTCCTTTGGCTGTGCACCCCCCTTTTTTTCAAGGAACCAGTCAGTTGCCTGGGAGTAATTAGAAACACCAAGAAACCTCTAACAAATTAAAGGGAATGCATTTACTCATGTTCATAGAGTCATGTTCATGAAGGGGCCAAGTGCTGTGGGAAGTGAAGGCTGGTGAATGAACTTGTGCTACGCTGGTAGGCAGGTAGTTATGCAATATAGGATCTTCTGAAGCTACAGCATGTCTGTCAGGCAAACTCGAGGCTCCATTAAAGGACGCTGTGTGCCAATAAGCATGGAGATACCCCGAGAACCTACAGTGTTCCAGCCAAGTGTGAAGTAAGAATATCTATTTTTCTCTAAATAAATTCTGGTAGAACAACGTCATTAGACCACTGAAACAGCAAACAGTAGGACTCTTCTATCCTGACATCCAGTTCATCACGGCAGGTGGCCATTAGGAGCTAACAGGGCTCTCCTGAGACCCCTGCATCCTCGGAGGCCAATGAGATCCGTGAGGGAGGATAAGCATTTAGTAAGAAACAAAGGACAAATGGAAGCTTGCCCGCAAGCCTGGCAGACCCAGCTTCTAGGGCAGATACAGACTTTGTGTTCAAAGACTCAGATTAAATAATCCGATTTGGCTTCCTTAAACAATGTCTGTCGGTAGCTGTACTACGGCAAACAGAAGATTTTCTGTGTTACTTGGCATGAAGATGTGCAAAAGTTTCCTAGTACGATATTCCTGTAGCTGGGGAAAATGAGTAACTCCTGCCACGCAACCCTTGTAGGATCATGTGCTAATGAAGAAGATGTTCTAATAATTAGGCCTGGAGCCCACTGAATGTAACACCTTCCAATTAGCACTCCCCAGCTTGAATACTGCCATTATAATTAAACAACAAAGACAAAAATGGGTATCAATCCACATAATAGAAAATAATTGATGAAGTTGGAGGGCGTGATTATTTGTGATTACTTTACAGTCATGCACAGAAAGCAGGGGACCCACAGCTAGTGGCTAATCTCTGGCTACCTCTTTGAAGATAATGAAATTGGCTTCCTACTGATGATTATTCATTAACAATTAATTCTTTCTCAGTGATCTGCCTCATTTTCAGCTTCTCACTACAAACATGCAATGGAATAATTACAAGTGGAAATGAAAAAGCAATTAGTGGCAGATAATGCCAGCATCTGATTAAAAAACAGTAGAACAGATTACCGGTTTCATAACCGCGAGTCTGCTGCCTTCAGCAGGGAGGTGTAAGTCACCCAGTTAGACGGTTGGTTATACTGTACTTCAAGCTGTGCCTTCTCTTTTATTACCTCCCTTCCATCATGGTCTGCCAGGTTCCTCGCTCGCTTTTATTCTAGGGAGCATTGCATTGTTGTAAATACTCTTTAAAGATTGAGTAACATTTCAAGTGATTTCTGATCCTGCATGCTAGAATTGTAAAAGGTTCAAGCTTACACCTTGATGACTAAGATATCTCTCTCTCTCTCCGGGTGTGCCTTTATATGGTGACAATGGGAAGCACCAAGACTTGTTTGCCCACTTGATTTTCAGTTTAACTTTCATTTTGTGTCTTCAAAAGAAAAGCACTTCTAAATCCATGAGTCCAAAATGATGAGTCAGCTTCCGGTGCAGCTTGGCTCCCTTCTTATCTTTTATCCATGGTTGCCTTGGAATGATTGGTTCGTCTAATCACTTTCAGAGTATGAAACAGGAGCTGTTTTTGAGTGAAGTTTTGTTGAACATGGTCAGTGGCTGAGATGGTTCTGGTTGCTGCACAAAGAAGTTTTCAAGGAAAGGCTCATAATTTCATCATTTCCCATTATCTAACTGATGTGTCCAAGATAAGATAAAAACTCTTCATAAGTTGGGGAACTTCTAGGGAATGCCTAAACCTCACTGTACAAGGTACTTTATTTAAAAATAGCTTTTAAATTATAATTTAATTGCATCCTTTCCCCCTTCGTTTACTTCCCTCCAAATTGCTTTGCTCTCTTTTAAATTCATGGCCTCTAAATGTAAATATCACCTTCTCAGTCTGTATAATGTTACCAGTATGTATACTTAAGTAATTTAGAAGATATGTCAGTATGAAGATCCGGTGAGATTCTGTCATGGAACTTGACATGGTTTTATAAAACAAAGGGAGATGTGTCTGCTTTTTCTATTTTTAGATACTGGGTTCTGAAACAAAGTATCGACTGAACTGGGGAACCATTTGGTCATACAATATTTCACCAGATCCACGAGTGTCAAAGAAATAAAAAACAAAGATATGGAATACAAATTAAGCCAACTTAGAGAAGCTATTTCAGCTGATAGGCACTGTCTGCTGTGCCTTATGGCTGGATGAATGGCTATTCAGATTGTTTCTTATGATCATTAATTTTTAATATCACTCTTGAATATATCAATGTATTATTAAGCATTTTTACACACTCAGACCTGTATGATAGATACATCGGCAGTAAATACACATGGTATGCCAACTCTCAGTGAGCTTAATAAACACATGGAAAGCAATGAATGGGATAAGACATAATGGTTCTGATGTTTTTTGGAGCATTTACAGGGTAACAGAGAGGGCTAGAGGTTGTAAGCAGGGGCAGCTGCCTCATAAAAAGTTTCATAAACAGATGTCTGACTGGAGTAAGCTTTAGAAGAAATACAGATTATTTTTTACAAATACAGATATATAGGGGATAATGAAACAAAGGAGATTCCAATAATTAAAACAAATGAATAAGCCACAAGTAGGAAACAGCCTGATGTGTCTGGAGAAGGTGGAGGATTACATATTAACTGGAGGGTTGGTCAACTAGATGAGAGAGTAAGCAGACAGGTAGGGTGGGGTCTATCTCAATGAGGACTTAACATTCAATGTTTATGAGGCAAAATGCCATTAAAAAAAAATAAAGGCCTTCTATTTGTTCAAGCAGGGACTTCTTCAATGTACTCACTCAGAGTATAAAGCTCACAAGTTACTCATACACAGCTTGGGGAGTTCCCTATAAATCTAAACATTGTGTGAAACATGATTGTGACTCTTTTGTAACAATGTAACAGTATCAGCAGCTGATCTCTCTTTAACACACTCCTAGTAAACCATTCATTGGGCCCTATCAATGGGAGCATTTCAGGACTGTAAGAACTGAAGAGTGGTCACTTTTATAAATTAATTACTTTCTCTGAGTGTGGAAAACGAAGTCCAATGGGGGCTCATTGGCTTTGTGATCTTCACAAAAATAATGTGGCATCTACATGCTTCAATATTTCCAAAGGCTAGATGAATCTATTAAGTGACTTACCTTAGTGGCTAACATGAGAGAACAAGATCAATAAACTAGAAATCTATAGGAACTATGGCTCAACATGTCAATGATATGTTCATGGGAAATGACGCAGTGCCAGTATTTTTAGGTGAGGAGTGAATTATGGGTATTAGAAACTCATAAAGTAAAGAATTACATTTAAATAAATCTCATTGGATGAGGAGTTCCAGGTCAGGAATGGTAGTGCCACAGTGAGGTAAGCCAAGAGAGATGGGGCCCGCCAACTTGGAGAACTTTTTTTTTTTTTTTTTTTTTGCATTGAGCTAATGACATTATGAATTCTTCACTGGAAGAAAGGGAAGAGAAATATATGATGACAAAGCCTGGGGTGCCATGGCTTTTCCTGACTCTGACATTTATTCCCTTTTTCTGTGTAGTGTTGGTGTATGTTGGACTGTAGGTGCTGTATACAGTATGTGGGTGTATACTGGAGGATGGGGGCTGTAGTACAGTCCACGTGGAAGCCAGAGTTTGGCATCAAGATTCATATCTTTGATCACTTTCAATATTAACTTTTTGAATACAACCTCTTACTGAACCTTAGCTTACCTTTTTAACTAGACTGCCTGGCTTCTGAGCCTCTGAAGTCTGGCTGTCCAACCTCCCTGCATCACCCCCACCCGAAACAAAACCACACCCACATGTAAACTCATACAGATACACACACAAACACATACACAGTGACACCACCAGGTCAGGGGTGTCTATGACTGCATCCATATATTTACAGGTCATCTGTATGTTGTGTCATATGGAACCTTTGACAGGATGTTCCAGAAAGAGGAGATAAGAATCAAGAAAGTTGAGGACTATGAAGACAGGAGGCAAAGTACAAAGGACCAGGAAGTAGCCACCTAGTGATAGGAGGAAAAGTGGGGCAGGCATTTGGCCAAAGTCCAGGCACATGATAAATGGGGACAGCTGGTACTGCAAATTCATTCTAGAGGAAAGCTAAGGAGAGGAGATGGACCACGCACTGAAGAGAGATTGTGTGATGAAAGAGGCAAGGTTGCTTTTATGGATGAAATTTGAAGATTATTAAAAGCTACTAAGAATTACTTGAAGAGAAAAATGATAAAAGGGGGATAAATGGCATTATTATCCCAATAATGTGGGAGACTGTGAGATCACAGGCACAGCTGTTTAGCTTCTGAAGTTTTTAACAGAGAAAGCAAACACATAGGAGCTTTCTAAAATAAGCTAATAGCTGATATATTTCAGTTCAAACTTCATAACTCAAAATGACTAGAAACGGTTATCTAATAATAAATGTAAAATAAAATAAAGAAATGTGGATATAATAAACTTAAAAGACAAAAGTCACAGACAGAGATGGGGGAGAAATCTATTAAAATGTAAACAAATAAGATGTATTGACTATTTATTTCTGAAACTTGGTCAAAAGAGCTTCTTTGAAAGGACACTTGCAGTGAAACAAAGGCAACTCAGGACCGTGTAAAAGGGACTTTTAGAAGAATACACATCTCATTGCTCAAGAATAAAGCATTTTTAGAACATACTAAAATTAATTAAGAGCTCCAGATTATTTTTAACCAGAATTGTTCCTGTCTAAAGGAAATGCAGAGATCCCAACTTGGGATCCATCCTATAGACACACACCAGAGTCCTGACACTATCACTGAGACCACATTGTGTATGCAGACAGAAGCCTGGCATGACTGTCCTCGGAGAGGCTCTACGAGCAACCAACTGAGAAAACTGCAGGTATTTACAGCCAACCATTGGACTGAGGTTAGGGACCAATATGGAAGAGTTAGAGAAAACACTAAAGGAGCTGAAGGGGACTGCAACCCCATAGGAAGAACAACAGTGTCAACGAACTGGGGACCCCTCAGAGCTCCCAGAGACTAAGCCAAAAACCAAGGAGCATACATAGGCTGGTTCATGGCCATGGACACATGTATAGCAAAGGACTTCCTTGTCTGGCCTCAGTGGAAGAGGATGTGCTTAATCCTGTGGAAACTTGATGCCCCAGGGAAGAGGGATGCTGGTGAGGGGTGAGGTGGGGGTAGGTGGGCAGGTGGGGGAGCACCCTCTCAGAGATGGGGGGAGGGGAGGGATGAAGAACTTGCTGGGAGGAGACCAGGAAGGGGGTAACTTTTGGGAGGTAAATAAATAAAATAATTTAATAAAGATTTAAAAAGGGCTCCGGAATAAGAATTCTTAATGGAACAAATAACTTAAGTAGTTTTAAAGATTATACCAATCCATGATGAAGTAATACTCATGGTATCTTTAATACTCAGAGTCCTAGTGTATAATATGAAAGACAGAGATAAGGAAAGCACAGGGAACTGAGAATATTGGCGAGGCTCTCTCTGGCTTTGAAGAAGTACTACATGAAGTTTCATAAGGCTGAACAGGATATAAATCTTATTATTAATATATTTATTTAATGGCAGTATCACAAGTTTATAAAGAGAGGATTCACTTATGAATGAATATCTTAATTTTAACACACATGAACCATGTTTAATCATTGCCACAGACATGATATGGGTGACATCATAGCTCACACTCTCAGAACATTTCCTGAGTAAATTTAGCTCAATAACCTTTCAGAAGAGCCCACTTTAAACGTATGTAAATATGAGTGTGAGGGATATTTGGTAACATGGACCAAACTATAAAACTGTAGTACTCACCTATTCCTGAGACTCATTTCCTTTGCTAGGTATATATGGGGAGATCTATCACTAAGTATTGGAAATTTTCAGGATATTTTATTTACTTCATTTTAATGAGTTTTTACAAGGCCATTCAGACCAACATACCAATCCAGGTCGATCTATCAGGTCCATTTGTCCCACAGAGTCAAAAGTGTATTCATCTTGCCCACTGTTCTTATTAGGTGGAAAAATGGGGATTTGCTTGCCTTGAGATGACACTGTTAATTCATTTAAAAGAGAAAATACGTCTTTAACACTATGATTTGAAAACCAATCCAAAGTATGTATTTGTTCTTACACATCATGTAAGATTTATCACCAAAGACACGAAGCTTTTCCTCAAGTTCTTACATGAACAGCAATGTTTGAAATCAGTGCCCGTGTTTTTGTAAAGCTGAGAAGAAGTTGTGGATTTAATTTGCTATCCATAATGTGGTTGATGATCTATATTTTCATTAGGTTCTTTTATTAAATCTTTTACAAACATCTCTAGTGGTGGGAACTTCCCCATGTGTGAAACAGTGAATAGATCTTGCTTCCAGTACAACAGCTTGAATACATGGAACAGTCATTCTTATTGGATACCATTGCGTTAGCACCATCTGTGCATAATGCTGCGCATCCCTTCCACGTGACTGTGTATCTTGAAGCTAGCGACAGCTTTAAAGTCTCTTCTGCAGTTGTAAGAGTTAACAAAGATTGGGCCAGCAATATGTCCCATCGGGTTTCTTTATTCTGACAAACACATAGGGTCACTTAGAATGCTGAAGTGGGTGAATTCATCTTGCTCCCCAGCCAGTGCTTTGGATGTCATTGTATGGGGCAAAGCAAAGACTGCTGTTTCCTTGCTTCACTTCTGTCACTGTTTCTGACCAAGTTGCCCTATCAACTTTATTCCCCTGCTTTGCTGTACAGATAAGCACCCACACCGTTTGGCAACTTCTTTGGAAATTGTCCCACCAATTGTTTGAGCTGTGACAACTTTGCCAATTCAAATCAGGGCTCCTGCAACTTGGCAGTTTCACAAACACACATACACACACACACACACACACATCCCAAGTTGATGCTTCTGAGACCCGACACATCCTTCTGTTTCAATTTTTAAAAGTCAGTAAGACCTGAACAAGGAGGACACCAACAGACATGCTAGCGGTCCCCAATTCTAGACAAAGAACTACAAGAAACTAAGGAATACTGAGACTGGAAAAATAGTCTTCTCCAGGGAAGAACAATGCCCCCAGATGGTTATTCAATGCCAAGTGGTCAGCGTCTTAGTTGAGCAACGGGGTTACAATGGGAGGGGTTGGAGGGAGGAAACGGAAGAGAAGACAGATGTAACCACATTCTAAATCAAAAAAACCAAACAACGTAATACTTTCCAGGGTAAGACTTTTGACCTTTCAAAACTGATGTCTGGATAGTATTCTTTCTTTCTTTCTTTCTTTCTTTCTTTCTTTCTTTCTTTCTTTCTTTCTTTCTTTCTTTCTTTCTTTCTTTCTCTTTCTTTCTTTCTTTCTTTCTTTCTTTCTTTCTTTCTTTCTTTCTTTCTTTCTTTTTCTTTCCTTCCTTCCTTCTTTCTTTTCTTTTCTTTTTCTTTTTTGCAACTACAACTTTGTAACACCCCAAATATACTACACCTCATCATTGACAGTCTGTAAAAATTCAAGCTTCAAATAACAATCACTCTTGCTGCAACTACTTTTGTTTTTTGGCACAGCTGGTGATTTTTAATGGCAGCAGATGGTTTCCGGTGATTCATCAATTTGGTCTTCCTCTTATCCTGAAAATGTAGGAATGAGTTCATCCTGACCACCATAGAACCAGCATTCCCATACCTATTATTAGCATGATGCTTTAAGGAACTATTTATAAACCACGGGTTCATGATGGAGCAGGAGAAAAGGAGAGCACAATGTACCTACTATTGGAGTTGCAGCTGATAACTGATGCTTCACATTGTGGAAGTGATAATCGATCATCGCTGAAAAGAAATAATGTTGAAGACGTCCCACGCTTGAGAATCCATAGTAATAATCAACTAATGCTTATAGCCTCATAGTTTAACTAAGGACATTTCAATAGGTGTTTCTGTACCCCCTTATGATATGTACGTAGTCTACTTTATATAGATTGCCCACTTACCTATTTTGGCCCACCCCATGTAAAATATTTTAAAATCACAGTTTTGAGCAAAATTTTAGTTCTTTAATACACACTTAAGTTAATATTTAGCTGTATCCACTGTATAGATTAAAATGAATCAGATGACATGCATATGCTATGGTATGTATATATGCATATACACTTGAAAGAAACATGTTAAACTTAAAATTAAATAATAACAGCAGATCCTTTGTGATTACATTTCAGCTTTAATGTGTGCTCACTGGAGAACACCCAGCCCCCTTTCTAACTAAGTCTTAGTTGTTTTACCCATGAAGAGTGAAACTAATAAAACTTTCAATAGAAGGTTCTCTGAGGTCCGAGCTCCAGTACAGGAAAGGAGGAAAGCCATGGGATACAAGAGTTGAAGAGAATTTGAGGAGTCACAGACTGGTAAGACTCACTTGACTAACTTTGGGGGAAGGCTGGCACACAGACAACTATGAAAGTGGATGCCAGCCAATATCTATCACATGCCAGCACACACAGGACTCACACAGGCAGGCACAGGCACACAGGAAAAATGGCACACAGGCCTCCTAGAAGTAGGTTTGTGGATCTACAGCAGACACACAGGAAGGCTTTCAAAGGCAAATACTGAGATCTTTGACTTCAAGGCCAAATTATACAGATCCCCAACAAAAGTGACATCCTTTTAAACAGTTAGACAATACATTACATCACGGTTTACTTTGGGGTTCCCTGCACAGGCATGTCAGCCATTTTATGATGACACTTTGCCTCTCCCTCTATTCTGAATGTTCAGCATTGACCATCTTGACCACTCTGGAGAGCCATGTTAGCTCCATGTAGGGTAAGCACAAACTGACCCTCATGGCCCTCTGTACCCAACAGGGTCATTCGAGGATCAAACGAAACTCTATGCGTCTGGAAGATAAGAATCCCCTAATAAATCTTGACCTTTGTAATGATACAGATTAGATTTAGGAGGGTAAAAGCATGGTGACTCCAGTCGTTATATTAGCCCATCAGCTTCACTTGCTGGGTAATAAAGCAGCTAACCCGCAGAGAATGTAAGACAAGCTAGCCTGACTATGCTACAGGGTCTTCCAGGCAGAGGAGCTAAAGGCTAAAGCTGAACTTCTTATTGTCAAAGTTTTGCAGAGTTTCATTTGCTCAAATGGTTACATAATTTCCCACAGTTTGTAATTTGCTATATTGAGAGCTCCAATCTGTCAAGTGCTGGCTATCCTCGATGCTTTAACGTTGAGATCTAAATTAATTCCTGTACTAGCTCTAGAACAGCAAGTGCACGCCATAACTTTCCCCTCTTGCTTCCAAGATGTAGATTTATAACTATTTGTCTTTTGTGGTCACTTACAAATAAACAAAGAAACAAAAGCCCTAAGTTAGCTTCAGAAGAGTAATTTCTCCAGGGTCGATCTAGTATGAATTCCCCTCTACTGGAACATTCTTCATTTTTAAGCACACATATGAAAGCATTGGAATGATAGATAACACAGGGCTTGAGTAACCATCAATGTCATTAGGGCTATTTTGCTAAGTATATCCTACACTTGATAGAGCCCCCCTCTACACACAGTTTGATTAAGGAGGCATAATCCTACCTGCTATCACACTTGCTTCCAGATCTCTTGAGTTAGATGCCTGGTTTTGCAAATCCCAGTTGTCTATCTGGGATTTGTAAATATCTTTGAGCTATCTAGAGAAGAGAATGGCATTTTTCACAACTGCTCCTAATTTACATGCAAGCTAGATCATTTCTTTCAAAGTGACCTGATAATTGCTTGCACCTGATCATAAGCTGAGCCCTAGGCTGACCCCAGCATTGCAGGCATCCCAGGGTGAGCTCACCATGGCTCAATTAACACAGCCCACTCAGTCTCACCACCGAGTCTCCCAGACATGAGTGGGTACGGCACTGCACTTTCACGAAGACTACAGTAGATACTGCATAACTTGTTTGCTGCTCTCATTTAACCTCTTGAAAGAATTGTTGATAGGAAAAGCTAAAAATGTAGTCAATGTCTCCAAAATTTGGTAACAAAAATCTTTTTGCTTAAAAATGTCTTAAAAGTATCTCAGAGCCGGAGAGATGGCTCAGCAGCTAGGAGCCTTTGCTGTGCAATCCTGAGGAACAGGGTTCCAGGTCTTTGCACCCACTTCAAGCATGACCCTTCACATGTGTGTCAACTCAGCACTGATCGTTGGAGATGTGAGCATTTCTGAAATTTGCTGTGGAAACCAAAATCTGGAGAAAACACCATCAGGGGAAGGTAGAGTGAATTATGGAAAACTTTGGATCACTGAATATTCGTTCCATGAAATATGGTGTATGAAAAAAATACAACTTTCAGTAGCATTTTTTTACAAAGTTGGAGTGAGGATGCAAAATATTCTAATAGCGCATCCTCTGTTTGTATGGCAGTAAAATGTTAGGACCATAAAAGTTTACTTCTGTGATTTACAAAGACATATCTTCCAGGGCCACTACTTGTTTGAGAAAGAGCTTAAACTATCCCAGTCAGAACGTTAAAGAGGCTTGCCTCTTCCACTAGCTCCATTTGAAGAGTTTAAATGCTGCTGCTTGACCAGGATTGGAGGACAGATAAGAATATAAATAAAGCTGATTTATTTTAACTAAAGAAGCCTTACTAAATAAAGATTTTTAAACTTCTAGGATTTCCCTGAAACTGCACATTTTCCTGCCTTCCAATTTATTTGGCATTGCTTTTAAAGAAGAAAAACAAAACAAAACAAAATACACCCCCCTCAAAAAAAATTCTACCTGGTAAAGCAACAGAAAATATACCATCTCAAATATTATTAGAAGCAATACCTTCAGAATGGCCAAGCTATTTGGACACTATTTAACCTAGAGAAGATGTTCTCTGCATGGCCTTATATTAGAACATGGAGCCTAAAAAGCACCAGACCCTGGTGTAGCTGACAAGCACAGGTGAGCCCAGGACATTCAGAGCCTCTGGCAGGGAGCTTAGGTCGTATGTAGTGTTTCCCAGTGGACTCTAAGTCCATTGATGACAAGGAGCACTAACGCTAGAGGGGACGAAAGAAAAACTCCAAAAAATCTGACTGCTTCAAAATCCTTGACATCTAACCAAAAGTCAAAGAAATATGTGAAATTAACAATAAATTAACTTGATGAAATACAAACATTCTTGCAAGAATATAATATAAAATGCTTAATTAGAAATTTTACATCTTCTCTTTTAAAAACCAAGCAAATGCGTCTTCGTTTCAGTGTAAGTCAGTTTGAAAGAGCTCCATGTCAAACGTCAAGACCTTCACATGCCTAAGGGACACCATAGTGATGTTAGTAGTCTGTGTTCCCAGGTGTCAGACCTTAGGAAAGCCTTCGCTGGTATTGATGAAGCTTACTGGATTATGATAGTCTATGAAGTAACAATGAAAATCCGAGGAAGGTGCCTGTTTTAAAGAACTGTAATTCAAATGAATTAAGGGTATGGAGCCTCTCCCTTTCTTCCTATTCAATAAATATTCTCTTACAAAGAGACACATACTCTCTAACTATAATAATTTACACAAGGTAGTGCAGAATAAGATTGGTCCTGTTTATATACTATTATTGCCTCTCTATACTCTGTTATCTTTGAAATAAAACAAAATGATGACTACAACAATAACAATAACAACAAAAAACCCTTTCTAAATCTTGATTTTCCTACTTGTAAACTGGGGCTGGTAAATAATGTATACAGGACAGAAATATGAGGAGGTGCAGGCATTTACCCATTTTGTGTATGTTGTGTATCATTATGGTTTTAATTAATACATGCTTTTCTTAGTAATATTTTACCTTTTGATTCAATAATTTGGTGTCATGTCACAATATAAACACAGAAAAGCTGATCTTATGCATTTCCTACTAGTTTAGTGGCATTTGGGTTGACTGTAGTCTTTAGTATTATAAAAACAAAGACAATTTTACTACACCTATATCACTTAGTACATGAATACACTAAAGGACAAGCAAGCACCCAGAAGTCTACTTATATTTTATATTTATATTTACTTATATTTTATTTTAGGTAATTCAAGTAACATGTAAGAGAAAAACTTTAAAGGTATCAGGCAATGTCTCTAATGTTTCGTCACTCTGAATGGGAAGCACTAATATTTCAGTGTCTCATAATAATTTACAAGTTAATTTCACTAATTTATCACATTAAAAAGTTTAATTATTTCCATAGATCATTTTGGATTCCCTTCCACCCCATTAGAAAAGAAAAGTAGTAGACCACTGGCATTATAATTTAATTTATACAGCATGGTTATTTTGTAAAGATCATATTACGAAAATAAGCTCCTCTCAGAATTTTTGATTGCTACAGCATGAATCACTACAGACTGCAATTACAAAGGACTGATGATAAAGTCCCTTTGTCCTTAGTCTAGTTAGACCCCTTCCCTCAGGCCAGGTCACCAGGATCTGAGCCAAGGCAGTGTGCTGGGCAGGGTTTCCCTCTCCTTAACAAGGAACAAGAAAACAGGGCATCAGAGAAACCTTCTGGCAAGCTTCTGGTGAGCACTCACAATGAAGAAAATTGAGTACAACACCCAGAAAGGCATCTTTCTAAAGATTATAGTCTATATAGATGAAGGATGAAGCTTTATGTATTTGTTTTTTATTTATAATTGTGGCCCCTGAGGCTTTGAACACCTGCTTCTCTTCCTGGCTTTGTTACTCTCCATAAAGGAAGAGATTCCTGTTGGAAAGGAGTGAGAGGTTAAGTGTCCAGAAATACTGCACTAAAGCACGAAATTGTAAAGGAGGGAAATCAGCTATAAAATAGCTTTACTTGGGGAGTTATTGTTTAGGGCAAGTTTCATTGCACACTCTGTCCAAATAGCATCTAGCAAGGAAAACAGAGACAAAAATTCAGCACTCTGAATGAAAGCTTTCTTTGGGTGTCGGCCTTCTCTTTTGATTAACTTTTGCCTTATCCTGTGGATTTTTCCTAAATAAGACAGATAGACAGAAGGGGCAACAAACAGACAGAGAGACATAAATATAGAATAGGTATGTGTTGGTGAGATTGGGAGATGGAGCCTAACAGTAAAACAGGTAAGACAAGGAGAACACTGGAGAAAGAATAACCAAAGGTAGGAGGCAGAGGCCAGGTGCCTCATTAGCTGTGCTACTGCAGTGATTCTCAACCTATGCGGCATAGCCCCCTTGGGGGCATGGAATGACCCTTTCATGGTGACTACCTAAAATCATCATAAAAAAACAGATATTTACACTATGATCCATAACAGAAGCAAATTTACAATTATGAAGTAACAGCAAATGTAATGTTACGGTTGGGGGTCACCACGATACAAGGAACTGAATTTAAGTATCACAGCTCTAGGAAAGTTGAGAACCACTGTACTAGGCTCTCCAGCAACCCTAATAATGGTGTATCCTGTTCCACAAGGTAAAACTAGATGACCAACTGGATACATTAGAGTCTGTGGTGACCTACGTAGTAATGGGATCACCCAATTACAGTCTTCATTACAGGGATCTTCTGTGTCGACCTCTAGAGAGATATCATGGAGTAATATTTAAATATTTGAATAAAATATTAGGTACATATTGCTTCATTTGTATTTGAGTATGGTTTCTTTTAAACCAAAATAAAAAAAAAATGGCTTTGACTTGTGTTCTTCGTACATTCTACTATATCTGAAATACTATAAACGTCATTCCCAATTGGATGAAGTTCAAAATTGCTTTAAGAGAAAGCTACCTTGAAACAATAAAAATAAACCCATTTTGTTTGTGCTTTCCTGTGTAAAACTCAGTACCCCAAATCAAGAAACAAACAGAGGAAAGAAAGTGGGTTTAACACTTTAAGATTAAGACCATGGTCAGATACGAGCAAAATGAATCTCCTAAGTATTTGACTCTAGGACAGTTTCTCATAAGCAGATGTGGGATCTGTATGTTGATGGTAGTCTGCTACACTGTGCTAATGCCCACAGCTGACACTGCTGCAGACCTGCACATCTCCAAAGGTGATCTCCTGGGTCTCTATGTCACAATAATCTTTGTTGTACGATTATCAGATCAAAGAAAATAGGCTAAAAGGGTCACCCTAAGAGACAAAGGGAAATTTGAAATTAGCCCTTAGTAGGAAACACAGAAGTGTAAATACTCAAATGCAGGTTTTGGATTGAATTCAGGACTGCCCAAAGAATCACAATGGAAGAGAGAAAGATTCAAAGACTTACACGCATCACTAGCAAAAGGCCTCGGCCTCTTTTTTTCTTTTTTTTTTTTTTTAAGGGGTTGTAGTTGTTTGCTCAGGCATATTTGTCACTACTGTGGTAGCTCTTTGAAGGGACTGAAGAGCAAGCAGGAAATGACAGGCTTTGAGAAAGAGAGCTCTGAAATGTGTGGGATATGGACATGTCTGTCTTGCTGTTTTGGCACTGTGTTCTGGTTTCAGAGTTGGTGACTGAGCATGGAGCAGGTGTCCAGCATCTGGCTCTTGTCATCTCTCTGTTTTAGAATCTGTTGCCAGTATCACTATTGTCTTTGCATTTTTGAATGCTCAGTTTCCGCATTCTCACAGGTGGTTTCTAGAATATTTTCCAGCTGTAGCGGAAAAACTGGGTGAGGGAATTCACCTTTATCGACACGTCCTGAAGTGGACCCATCCCACTCTTCAAACACTATGTTTACACAACACGGTGTTTCCTCTTTTTTTGTAGATAAAGAGACCAAGGCTCTGAGCAACTGAGGAGCTTTCTTCAGACATCCAAAGGTGGGTGATAGGAGAGCTGAAAGTCAAATTTGTATCCTATGCCTCAAAGCTGCCATTTAGAATGCTGTTCAACTTTTTATTTTGACTGCCCCCAATTATTCATACAGGGATGACTTGAATGATTCTTAGATTACTAGAATTTATTTTGAAAATGCCAGTTTCTGTTTTTATACCTCTCAATCATTCTATCTATATTCTATTCTCCTGCAACTCATGTTTATTTAAATGTTTCCTCAAAAAAATCATGTTTCTGTATCTGGAAAGCTGGAAGCATTATTTTAAGGATTCAAGAATTCCCTTGAATCAAGTGAATAAATGTTTATACCTGCTTTTTAGAAATTCACTATTATAAAAAAAAATTACTCTCAGGCGCCTGCAAATGAGAGTGCCTTTTTGTAAACTTTCATGAGTAATGCCAAGCCAGCTCTGCAAGAGCGATAGTCATTGCAAGGAACACCTGTTACCCACAGACAGTTCCCCTCAGTCCCACCCGTGGGACTGTACCAGCACACTGGCAGCTCATATAAAGAAGAATTAAGACAGACAGAAAAGTAAAGCCAATCATCCTTCAGACAGTGTCTGAACATGGTCCAGGAACGGAGTCCCGTGAAATCGGTTCTGAGTGCTTGTGAGAAAACTACAGGAAACCAAGACAGAAGTCTTGTGACCTCAGTTTCTTCAAAACCACAGAATTGTTCTTGGATGACGCTTTTGTGCCCATTCCAGGTGTAGTGGAGAGAAGTGAGCTTACTTCAGTTTATTCATTATGGCTGTTATTTGGTTTCATGCCTCTGTGGAAAAGCCTGGTTTTGCTATGCGTGGCTTGACCACCATGTGCAGCTTGCCTGTCATACGTGGTTTGCTCTTCTGATTACACTCACATGACTCTCCTTAGCCATGAGAGGGTGATAAGCTGATCCTCTGAGTGAAGTTGACTATTTCACGAGACTTTAGTCTGTCTTATTCATTGCCTTCATTCTCTCTCGAGGGAGGGAGGAAGGGTGACAAGACAGCATGCAAGGTTCTGGTGTGATTAAACATAGACTGGTATTGAACAGGCTGAGAGCATAACACTTAGTCCTCAGGACTATACCAAGAGCTCTGCACAGCTATAGAAATGTATAGCTACTGAAATTAAGTATTGTTTAAAAATAAATTATCTTCTTATGCTAGTTCTACTCCAAGGGCTCAATAGTACAGTGAGTAGTGGCTGCCCTACTGGACAGCCCTGATTTTAGAATCTTTTTTTACCAGAACTTGAAGGTACTACCCCATGCATGCTGTAGACACGTTTCAGATACAGGACTTGGAGGAATATAGTTGGAACATATCCTCTGGAAGTTGTCTCCCTGAGGACTAGCTTGCGTAGTATCTTAAGGGGCCATGCAAGTTTCCTAGGAAAAGAACACAGTAATTAGTCCTATCCAGTGCTAAACCCTATGAGCCACTATGACTGGACAAGCAAGGAATTCCCAATGATGTCATACTGGCACATTTATCTTGAAGAGAATCAACAGCCATCTAATTGGATTTCTAACACACTCAGTGGGGACGGAGGGGCTCATGCCTAGCACTGTAAACTTAACCAGCTAACCATGGCTGGAGATATGCTATACCCAGGACTGAACCTACTTTTGCCATTTTTCTACAGATATAATCTCTGATCCTACTGTAAATACTTACACCCACAGAAACGTTTGGCTTTCACCAGTCATCCAAGATTTGTATTCTTTTTTCAAACAACAACAAAAAATGGGGACTATTGCAAAGGTTCACCACTGGTCCAAACATGGGATAAATGACTATGAGGAGGCCAGGCCCCATTAATACACATACAATGGAACCATACGTCTGAGGGTCAAGGAAAGTCATGGAAGAGGGAATAGCAAGGTTGTAAGAGCCAGAGGGGCAGAATGTTTGCTGTGAGTGTCCTCTAGTAGGAAGCTGTGCCAATGAAACCTCAGCAATAGGGTGACCTAAATAAGACCTGCAAATGATGCCAGTTGACTTGCCAGTGTGTATAAGAGAAATCTCACAAGGCTCCACCATTAAGTGAAGTGCTACAAGCAGTCAGTGGCCGCCAAGAGGATGAATCAGTTTTTCCAGAAATGAGCGCCTTGATTGTTACCCAATCCCAAGTTGTCAGCAATAAACACATGCACACGCATGTGTGCACATGTACATTGGAGCACACACACACATATATACATATGTATGTACAAATATCTTTTATTCCCCTGAAACAATTGTTGACTCTGAGGCTTACTGTCTCTATCTGCTAACCTAGGCCTGGAAGCTTCTAGCCTCTATACAATCTTATCTAGGCCTAGAATGTTTCAGCCTCTGAGACTTACTTCTGAATAAGTTCACCCTTTCTAGCCCTTTCTGAACTTTTTCTGCCTGGTCAATTCAGCTGCTCTGGCTCAAGACTCCTCTCCAAGCTGACTGATTCAATCTGACTCCCCTCAACTTCTCCTGAATTGCTTGCTTAGCCTCAAACTAACTCTGACAATGTTTTAATATTCTGGTTCCTTTTCATTCTCTGGCTCATTCTGTCTTTATCTATGTCTAGCTTGTTCTCTCTTTAACCTGACTCTGTAAAACTCTCTCAGTAAAACTGCCTTCTTCCTTTCTCCCTGCACCACTCTCTCTTAAGTCATCTGTCTTTCCTCTCTGTTCTCATGAGAGCTGGGCATATTCCAATCTTATTCTATCAAATCTTTCTCTGATTTTGCCTGCCACACAGTTAGATATCATTTTCAAACATGGCTGCTTCCTTCTACAAACTAACTTTACCTTCATACTTTAGGATTAAAGGTGTGTTCTAAGGGTGTGTCTGTATTCCAGCCAGAGGGACTAAAGGTGTGTGCTAAGGGCTGACTCACCACCACAACTAGAAACTGGTTTCTTCAGCAAATAACACAATCTCAGGCTTCACTGTATGATCAAATATCCTGTAACACACACAACAATAAATAACTAAATAAACTACATAACTAAAATAGAGGTCATGAATTTGAGAGTGAGTCAGGGAATAGGAGGATTTGGAGGGGGAGGGGGGAATGATCTGTATATAGTACTCATGTGTGAATTCTTACAATAATTTAAAAAAAAAAAAGAGGTACCAAAGAAAGGCCTTCTGAGTTTTCAGTTTTCAGAGGGTACTTGGAAAAAAGCTGTAAGTGTACAGATCGTCACAGACACAGTTACATTCTATCAGTGCCTGGATCTGCTGCTAGAATTTTCATTCAGTTCTATTATGTGCTAAGCTTGCCCTCCGTAGGGAATAAGATTCTGAGTTATGTGTGACACAGCCATGTCAAGGACCCCAGCACCTCAGTCACGTGGGCATGGCAAAGCCTCCCCTGGGTGAGGTCCAGAGAGATGGCAAGGCTTTCTCTCATCCTAGTGCAGATGTTGACAGTGTAAGCACATAAGGTCCACCACCGTTGTCTTCCCTGAGATGTTTACTACCTGAAGGCTGCTTCCTCCAGAGACTTGCTCCTACCTAGACTACTGAAACCTGCCTCATTGTCCAGCTATGTCTCATTGTTTATCTATATGGAATAATCTTGTCTCCTTGTTCAGCTTTAAGTAATAATTCTGCTTCCTTGTTCAATTATATATAACAAACACACTGAACTGCTGGGGTGCTCTGACTTCTCTGGCAGAAAGGAGAGGTCACCCAACTCTACTTCTTCAGTGTTTGTCTTCTCTTCATTTCCTTATGGCCCCAGTTAGGTCAATCCTTGGGGCTATGTTGAGTGTGGACCACACCCTCCTTTATTTCTTTTCTTTCATCTTCCCTCCTTTCCTTCCTAACTTCCTTCCCTTCCCTTCCTTCCTTCCTTCCTTCCTTCCTTCCTTCTACTTTCCTTCTTCCTTTCTTCTCAAACTGCATGTCCAGTTCTCTTTTAACTTCATATCACACTACAAGATAACACGAATTTACTCAATTTGGTCTTGAACTTGTGCCTTGGGGATGCTGGGGGTGGGAGGGGGAGGTGAAGCCAGGATTATAGGTCTGTACCACCACTAGGCCTGGAAGGTTTTCATGAATATAGAATTATGCTAGGTTTTAAAATTTGTTTAGCACTAGCGCCCAGTGATTTTATTCATTATGGTTTCCTGGCTATTTTTATGAGTTTACTTTACACATGAATTTTGAGTTGCCTAGCTTTATAAAATTCACGCAGTTTTAAAAATAATTTTATGTATTTGCATTTGAAATATTTTTCTACATTTTAAAGTAAGATTTTTCTCGAAGAATTTTTGGTTATATCGCCAGTGTTACTTTTAAACAGTAATTTTGTAAAATTAAATCACTAAACATACTTCCATTATGAAGTCATCATTTCCATATCAAAATTATATAAATCACATTAGTAATATATATTCAAATAATCACAAATATAAAGGTATAAAACACTTTTAATTTTATGAATGAAAATTCTATGATTGTGAAACTTTAAGATGTTTAAATTAAATTACCTAAAATAGTCGTGTGTGTGTGTGTGTGTGTGTGTGTGTGTGAAACAGTATGTATTTTGAAGTAACATGAGCCACATTTGTAGTCATACACAGTTCCTCGAAGAAGGTATTTCTGGTTCCCATGGTGCTATATCAAGAAAAAGCAAGATGCACAATGTTTCCCACTTACTCTGGTTGAAAAGTTCATTGACCATAGGGATGAATGTAGTAGCCCCAAATGAACTATCATTACCTGAACCCCAAGAAAGTTGAGCTTCAGTACAGCCTCACCACAGTTATTGTTCAGCTAGGGATATATTCCCAGGACTATCAGTCCCTGTCCGAAGCTTCCTTCTTTGCTGTGCAAAGAATAAAATTCTAGCTCTATCTCTGAGACTTGTCATAGCAATAAAATGAACAAAGATGCTCAGGGAAGCACAGATATCATGGAAATATTTTACCAACAATGTCTAGAAATAACTCTAAAAGCTAGAGTGACGAATCTCTACAACTGCAAATGAAAAGATAGTTGTTGTTTATGAATGTATTCCCGCTCTTCTTTGTAGATCACTCTCTGTATTATTAAGTTGTATTTACTCTAACTCAAAATGAGTTCCTAATTACCTCTTGATCTCTGAGCAACATAGTACTTTAGTTTAACAATAGCATAGTACAATAGTTTAACAGGCACAGTAGGTCATGTCCATGATCACTGCACATAGGAGGCTGAGGAGGGACAGTTGCTGTGCATTTGGGGCTAGCTTAGGCTACACAGTGAGTTCCAGCCTAGCCTAAGATACAGTGTGACACAATATCACTAAATTACTTAGTCAGAAATGTAGTGCTGACATCAAGATAGAGTTTATCGGAAACTCTAACCATTTAAGTAATTTTTCTGTACAAAGAAGAGTTCACAGAGAATTTGGAAGAACAAAATCTTACAAAACATGTGTGGCTTTCATACTCAGCACTTCCTATTTTCATTTACCTTTTTTCTCATGGGACTCACTTACTTCTGCTTCTACTATGAGTATTTAGAAGCACCAAAGAAAACTTTCAAGGGAGTCATTTCGTATTTTGCACCAATAGGCTTACATATTGCTAATCTCACTTCTGAGCTAGTAAGGTCAACTCTGAGGGAAGCTTTAGTACTGGTGATTTTTGAGTCTGGGGAGAAGGTAGGGTTTGCTTTACTTCATAGAACTGTAGTTTAGAGATCCCAGGGCATTTCAATCAGGGATTTCTCAGTAACCCAGATCCCTGGGAATAAGGCCATAGGAGCTCATGAAGCACATGACCTCCTTCTGTTCCTTTTATTGCCTCATCCTCCTCTGTCCCAGCTTTTCTTTTTACTGCATCCTTCAGTACAATAACACTTACTCCATGAGGCAGAATTATTGTCCACTTTGTATCTGTGAAATTTAAGACATGAAAGTATTACATAACTATCCAAGGAAATTGATTTGGGCCTACCTAATATCAGAGCTGCTCATAGGAGAGTCATTTATCTGTCATTCCCAGCCTTGTTAAACCAATCCATTTTAGGACTTATTTACCTCAGTATTGATCTAGACTAGCCTCAGGATGACTACCTTCCAAGCTATTAAATATCTTTTCAAGTCCCTACTGATAAACCCTCCCCTGGCCCTTCCTGGAACTTGTTGGCCTTTGGCTTCACTGACCCTGGGTTAGCAGGCTTTATGTCAAATTGACACAAGCTAGAGTCATCTGAAAGGAGAGAACCTTAATTAAGAAAATGCCTCCATAAGATCAGCTGTAGGCAAGCTTGTAGGACATTTTTCTTAATTAGTGATTGATGTGGAAGAGTCCAACTTATTATGTTATGGATGGGGACACTCCTGGACTGGTGGACCTGGGTTCTACAAAAAAAGGGAGACTGAGCAAGCTAAGAGGAGCAAGCCTTTAAGCAGCACTTCCTCATGGCCTCTACATCAGCTTCTGGCTCTGGGTTCCTGCCCTGTTCAAGTTCCTGTCCTGGCTTCCTTCAATGTTTGCCACACTAGTTAGTGGAGTGAACCTGGGAGATAAGGGCATGAGAATGAGTCAGTCTCATATATTAATCAACTTTGTTCAGAGCTTCACACAACGTAAGTTCTGACAGTTAAGAAGAATCACATTTAAAAAAAAAAGAAGAATCATATTAGTAAGGTGCTCAATTACAAAAACACAGGTGGCAAAAACATATTTTTTTCATAGAGGCATGACTATAACAGCACCTGAAGTGAACTCACTCCTATCTGCCACACCTGGCAAGAGCATTTGCACACACTCCAAGAATAATTCTGTGTTTTAAATAAACTAAGTTCACAAGACGTCTTGTCTGCTTTCTTGGCATTTTCTCATAAGAACTCGGAATTCTCATACAATTCCATTCTTGGACTGTGTGAAATGGTGAAGTGAAAGTGGAATCCATATAAACATTGTCTCCCTAAGTAGTTTTGGGTCATGGTATTTTATCACAGAAATAGAAACCCTAAGACACATTCTGAGGATACAGTCACTTTTGTGATTATCCTGTGATGCAATCCTTGGCCAAAGATGACCAGCTTACATCGACAAGTATATTAATCATCTGCCAAAACATTGACTTAGAATGGAATCAACCCACATAACTTGTGTTCTTCCAAATCTCTTGATAATAATTAATACATTGCTATTATCTCATATAATCAACTCATCCTTTCCATTTAACTACTTAATAAGTATCTGAGTACTTACTAAGAGTCTATTATGTAAGAAACCTGATGTCCATGCCTGATATATATGCTATCTTCTTTCCTCACCGAACTGAAATCACCCTCAGAGACTGGGTCATATCCAGTATCACTCCATCAATCAAAAGGGACCCAGTGCAATCTAAGCTCTTATCTGAATCTAATGTTATCTTGTCAAAAGACTCAAATTCTATATTTTATCCTTATCTTCATTAATTCTTTCAGCAAACATTAATAGAACTTTCATTATGTGGAATTTATTTTGATAGATTGATTCCATCAACACTTTCTGTAGTCTTAGAATCTTTACCTTTTTGATACTCATTTTCTTTTTAAAATGGGTTGCTGCTTTGATTTTTTTCCCCGTTTTTGACAGGTCCCTACATTTATACAATGCATTTTAGTCATTTCACCTGCAGTTTCTCTGTCATCCCTTCCTTTCCTGGTGAACTATTTTAACTAAGTCCCTTCCTACTTTGATGTTTTCATTTGTATGTGAACAGTTGAGTTTAGATCCACTTGCTGAGTGTGGGTGGGAGGTACTTGACCGGAGTATCAATAGTTTATCTTCTTGAAGGCATTCTAAAATGGCTGTAAAGAAAACTCCATTGCTGGTACTAGACGCACTTCTCATTCAAAAGTCACCGATGCGATGTCACAAGATGTTCTGTAGGCTAACTTGTAAGAAGACTTAGTTCATAAGAGTAGCCCGTTGGAACCTGGTATCACTTTAGAGTTTTATTTGCTTATTTACATCGCAAACACTGCTCCCCTCCCCACTCCTTCACAGAGTCCTTCCCTTCAAATGCCTTTCCCTTCTCCTCTGAGAAAGTGGGGCCCTCCTGGGTATCCTTCCACCCTAGATATAAAGTCTCTTCTAGATTAGGTGCATCCTCTCCCACTGGCAGCCAAGGCAGCCACGGAGACTGAGCTGCATGACTGCTACATATGTTCTGGGGGCCTTGTTCCAGCTTGTGAATGTTCTTTGGTTGGTGGCTCAGTCTATAAGAGCTCCCAGTGGTGCAGGATAGCTGATTCTGTTGGTCTTTCTCTAGTGTTCCCTTCCCTGTTAGGGCCTTCAATCTTCCTCCCAGCTCTTCCATAAGAGTCCTGACTCCATCCAGTGCTTGGCTGTGGGTATCTGCATCTGTTTTGCTCTGCTGTTGGATAGAACTTATCAGAGGACAGTTATGCTAGACTCCTTTCTGCAAGCCTAACAGGGTATCATAATGTCAGAGATTGGTGCTTGCCTGTGGGATTGGTTTTGAGCTGGGCCAGTTATTGATTGGCCTTTCCTTCAGTCTCTGCTCCATCCTGCATTTCTTTTAGACAGAACAAATTTTGGGTCAAAAGTTTTGTGGTTGGGTTGGTATTCTTATCACTGGGGGTCCTGCCTGGCTACAGAAGGTGGTCTCTTCAGGTTCTGTGTCCCCACTGTTAGGCTTCTTGTCTAATGTCACCCAAATTGACTTCTGGTAGCCTCCCCTATTCCAGGTCTCTGGGACTTCCTAGAGATCCCCCTCCCTCCACCTGACCCCTTTACCCCCAGCAACTATAGATTGTCATTCATTCTCCTAGGCCTCTTTTGTGTCTCTTCTCACACCTGACCCTACCTTCCCATTCCCCTTCCCCTCCCCTCTTCTACCCAGTTCCCTCTTTTCCTCTGTCTCCTATTCTGTTTCCCCTTCTAAGTGTGATTCAAGTATCCTTGCTTGGGCCTTCTTTCTTATCTAATTCTTTGGTCTGTGGGGTTTATCATGAGTATTCCACACTTATCAGTGAGTACATACCTTGCTTGTTCTTTTGGATCTGGGTTACTTCACCCAGGATGATATGTTCTAGTTCCATCTATTTACCTGCAAAATCCATGATATCCTTGTTTTTAATGGCTGAATTGTATTCTATTGTGTAAATGAACCACATTTTCTTTATTCATTCTTCAGTTGAGGGACATCTAGGTTGTTCCCAGTTTTTGGCTATTATGAGTAAAGCTGCTATGAACATAGTGGAGCATGTGTTCTTGTGGTATGGTTGAGCATCTTTTGGGTATATGGCCAGGAGCAGTATAGCTAGGTCTATAGTTTGAAACACTGTGCTGCCCCAGACAAGAATTGCATCTTAACTGGCTTGAAACCAACTTCTCCTCCCTAGCCTTACATTTGCCTTGTTCAAAGAGGACAAAAGCAAAGGTTTCAGTTACTGAGTAAACAGACTAAAAATGTACATCCTGTGAAAGACTCAGAGAATGAGACTCCACAGGAGTCGGAAGACTCAGAAAGGGCAGAGGACTCACAATCATTTTACAAACACCTTTGTTCCTCTGGATGTCTCCTTCCGCCCCTTAGATCCTTTTTGTCATATCCTGTTCCTCTCCTTTCAATAACCTGCTCCCCTTTATTTCTATGGTTTTTGACTCATTTCTGCCTCTCCTTTAGAGCTCTGGACAATTCTTCAATGTATTTAAAATGAAGACATTACAGAGCAGCAAATGAAAATGATACAACACTTTTCTTTTTTCCCCAGTTTGTTCTCCTCATGCATCTGGTTCTTCCTCTGTGCCTTGACCTTCTTTGCTGGGTGGAGGAGTCTCTCTCTGGGCTCCTGCACACATGAATCATGAAGTCGCTTCCAGAATAATGTCTACTTCCTCTAAAAGAGCATCTAACATCTAATTAGCTATGTGCTTATTCCTCAGAGCAAGGCTAATATCATATTCACATTTTAATACAGGAGGTATTTACTTGGTATATAATGTGTGGCTTGTTAAGACTTTTATTTTCTACAGTGAAGTTGCCTAGAATTTACTATTAATACTGTACATTGGTCACTACAATATGATTAGTAAGTGGTTTTGTGACATTACTTTAATAACCTCTTTGTAAGGCCACTTATTTATATTTTATTTGGTGAAGTAATAAACTTTCAATAGTGGAATGTAAATTTGGCAAAGCCTTGTTCACAGCTGTTAAGGGAACACAAAATGAAAACCCCATAGCTGGTCATGTTCATATCACAAGTAGATTAATACTGACTTTTGCTGATACATCATCAACTGAACACAAACCTTGAAGTAAAGAAACGTGAGACTTTACTTTCTTTGTGCTTAGTTTTGACAACTGTTTGAGGTCAAGCTCCTCAAGATAAGAAAGCACACCACACTGCAGAGATATAGATATAGATATATATATACTCTACAACAGTTTCAAACTGCCACTATAGCTTCCCAGACCACAAGCTACCTCCACTAGTAGGGAGAGAGACTCAAGTATTTTAAGCAATTTTCTCACACAATAGTTTTTTTTTGGTTGTTGACGGTTAAGATGTGGACAGAGGGTCAAGGGTACTGAGAGTGGTAAGTGGCAACCTTTTATGCCTCTCATTTGTTGGACTCTCTGTCTTTCCTCTTAGCTATTCAGGGGCTCTGAGGTGAAGCTACAGTACTGTAAGCATTGAATCTGCAAAGTCTAGTGACCCCAGAGCACAGAGAACAGAGGCTCCTACTTCACACTACGACCCTAATCAGCATTGTAATTGTTTAGCAGGCAGGTATTTAATTATGATGCTGGTGCTTCCTAGTTTAAACCCCTCTAACTCCCTCTGGATAATCAGCATGATTCTGATCATCTAGGGGAAAGGAGCAAAGGGCTGTCTCTCTAAGGATGTCCTTCCTCTGCTGCTGGGATTTAATTTAAAGGTAAAAACAACCAGGATCTGTTTTGAAAACTGATAGGATTGAGATGAAAAGAGTGTCATTTTTGAGGCCACAGTAATGTATCGTAGATGTCACTTATGACCTGTTTGGCCTTGGATGGTTTATCTAACATCTCTAATGTTTCCTTGCTCCAGTAAAATAAAATGAAGAACATCCACTATATATCCTGTATGTGGGGTGAAAGGGAGGTGGCAGGTCTACAGTGCAGATGCACTAGATAGGAGCATGTTCCTTCAGTATTGCTAACAAGACAGTAAGTTCATTTGTTTATTATATGTTATATATAATTATATATAAAATGTATATAATTATAAATATATAAACATTATATAATTATAAATGTGTGTAAATTTATCAAATACATAAATATTATATATTATTAAGCTTTATTTTAGAACAACTTTTTAAATTGTTCTGGAGAAATACTTCTTAATTTAAATTATAACTTAAAAGTAAGATTTCTAAGGAACTTTTAAGGCTCTTCACTTTCTGAAATAACATAGAGGGTGATCTCAATTAGTTTAATATGTAATTCAAGAGCCACAGTGGGCCAGTGAGATGTCTTGATAGGTAAAGGCTCTTGCCACCAACACCGGCGGTCTGAGGTCAATCCTGAGAACCCACAGGGTGGAGAGAGAGATACAATGTTTGCGAGTTGCCTCCTGAGTTTTACCATGTGCTTGCACTCACATACATGCACACACATGTTTGCTCTTTCATACACATATTCACAAAGTACATAAATATAAAAAGTAAAAATTTAAGTCAAACAATAACTTGTGTGGTAGCGTTCAATGTTTAGTGTAATATGAACACAGGAAAACTATACAATAATTTGTCTTGTCCTTTTCAACTGTTCCCCAAGGCTGAAGGTGTAGTTCAGTAGTAGGGCATTTGCCAACGTTTTACAAGGCCCTGGTTTTGAAACCTAGCACTGCAAAAATGAAAATTAAAAGATGCAAACAAACAAAAACCTAAGTTGTAGAAGACGGTGGAAAACTTCTGTAGTCCTATAGATCGGTACAATCTGAAGATCTGCAGCTAGGTACACTCACAAATTTACAAGGCTAACAGAGAGGAGGGCTGCAGTACAGGGTTTAAAGACTTACAGCAATCACACCAGGGAAAGGAGCCTGCCACCCAGGCTAGCTTAGCACTTTTGACAGCAATGATGTCAGTCAAAAAAAGCAATGCAACACAGAGAAGGGCTGCTGTTTGGGACTGACTTTCCCTTTGTTGGTTGGTGCTGTTTGATCTTCTGCAGCCATTGCCCAAGGAGAAGAGCAGGTAAGGTGTGACTTCTTGGGGGAAAACCTGAAACCATTCCTCCTTGCGCCCTTGCCCTTGACTTCTGAGCAGGTGTGACCAAGCTTTTGTTAGTCCTACTCAATGGTCTGACTCATCTTTGCATCTCCCCAGACACTCAAGAAAGGCTATGTACTCACTCAAGTACTTTCCAATTCAGTGAGCTCTGTCAGCTTCTCAATCTCAGTCCCGCCCCCTAGCTGATTGACATGGAGTAAGCCACTCACCTTCCTCACTTAATTGGGTGTGATGTTAGAACCTACCAATGAAGGCTTTCCATGATGCTGATCTGAGTTAATAATTTTGTAAGCCAGTTGAAAAACTGCCTATCTCCAGGAGGCCTTTCCATGGAATTTCTTAAATAAACAAAACAAAACAAAACAAAACAAAGCAACCAACACACTTCCAAAATAGCACCAAGTTATTCAGAAAAATTATATGTTTATATGTATAGTTGTGTATATAACTATTGGCAAAATCTAACCTTCAGCTAGACAACAACCTAGCCTTTAAAGACTAAAATATTGCTTTAACAGTTACTAAATGTCTAGATGTCTATGTGAAGAGTATGCCATTAAGTATATAAGTATGTCAATCACATCTATTACACATTATTATTATGTATCTTATTTAACCTATTAATATGCGACTCAAGTGTTGAAATTTGCAAGATTTAATTGAAGACATATCTGTGTCTACTCTGCATAAAAATGAACATATATGTGAAAATTCAGTTGCCTAAATTTCGTCTTTCACATGTGTAGTGGCTATTCCTGGTTGTCAACATGACTATATCTGGAATGAACTATCATCCAGAACTGGAATGCTCACCTGTGGTCCTAATCTGGAGGCTGAGAGATACAAGTTTCTGACTTGGATCTTGGCATGGAGATCTTGAGGCATAGTGGCTATGAATCCCAGAAGATTAAGACAGGAAGATCTCTGAGTTCAAGGTCATCTGGGATTATAGGTGTGGTGGCACACCTTCTGCTGGAGACCTACATAAGGACATTGGAAGAAGGAAGATTCACTCTCTCTTCTTTGCCTGCTTACCTTGTGGGACTGAGCAACTGCTAGATCCTTAGACTTCCATTCACAGCTGCTGCTGACCATTGTTGGGAGTTGGACTACAGACTGTAAGTCATCAACAAATTCCCTTACTATATAGAGACTACCCATAAGTTCTGTGACTCTAGAGAACCCTGACTAATACAATATATATGAACATAAATTTATACAACCTATACCATTTCTGTTCTACAGTAAATAATTAAAATTGTGGTTGAGTCATCAGCATATCAACTAAATTACATTATTCTCAAGTGATAAAACCAGGATTTCAGAAAACAGTCTATATGCGAAGAACTGAAATTCTGACATGAGCTCAGCTTGGAATAATTTCATTTTTATCTTCAGATTTTTTTTTCTTTAAATTTTTGGTAATGAGAGATATTTCCTTCACACTGGAAACTAGCATTTCAGTGTATCACACATGTAATCCTCAACATTCTCCATTCCTGTTTGCAGCCAGGAGTGCTTCAGAGCCAGACAACTGATACAGATTTCTCTGGAAAGCAGCTTCCTGCTTCTGTTGGCAGACCTCCTGGGGGAAATTCAGGCATCTATATTTAATCTACTCTAAGGTATTTTGATATTTGTTCTATATTAATATATATTTGAAAATAGACTGTGCCTAGAAAGAGAAAAATATCATGATTTAAGGACCAACGGAACAAACAGAATAATAAATAAATGACAAGTAACAGACAGAGACCAACCACTACAGAAAGCCACAACCAACCAAAATGCAGAGCCCAGTCTGGGTGGATATATGTACAAACACTCCTACACCTAAGCAGGAAGTGACTACTTGTTAAAATCCATAAGGCCATACATGCCTGAGGACTACACAGCAGCAAGCCTTCTTTTGGACAACAGTGGGAGTCACGGAGCTGAGAGGACTGATAAACTGTTTTCGCCTTTGGGTGTTGCATGAGATCAGTCAGCCCAAAAGAGGGCACGCTCAGTCTATCTTATTCTTACTTTGAGTCACCTTATAGTTTAGTCTCTCTGGAGTAGGAGTCATGTCTGATTCATCGTTATATCTGTAGGATATTTATCATACACTGAGTACTAGATGAAAATGCAGTAACTCAGATGAGACAAGTTGAGACTCTAAATGCACAGTACAGAGCACGCGCGCGCGCGCGCGCGCGCGCGCACACACACACACACACACACACACACACACACTCACATACACAGGTGTTTGTGCCACAGCTGATATATGGAAACCAGAAAAACAATTTGTGGGAGTCAGTTTTCTCTTTAAACCATCAGTCCTAGAGAATGAACTCAGTTATCAGTCTTGGTGAAAAGTGCTTTTACCTCCTGAGCCATCTCACTGGCAATAATAAATAAAACAAAATTTTAAAGAAAGTTCCAAGCAATACCGACGTATTTCAGTGATAGTCATGCCAACTGAGATGATAAAGCATGATATGGCATTATTTTCTTAATATAGAAAAAAAATCTACTCTTAAAATGTATTTGTGGCATCATTTTTAATCTTCTTGGACAAGCACAGCTTTGTGAGAATTATTTGATCCTTGACTTAAATATACATAATATTTCTTAAACATACACACACAGAGTGGGTACACAACCTACTTTTTTTTTGTTCTGTCTTTTATTTCCTAAACAAAATTGACTCTCTGGGTATCATACCTAACACTGGATGAGAACTCCACAGGTCAACGTGTAAAGACAGCATGTTTTGGGAAACTCACCAAGTTCAACCCCTAATTCAGATGTGGCTCACTGATGGTCTTGTGTGTATGTTGCGCATGTACAGACTTAGCTATAATCTGAAAGGATGAAGTCTCTCTGAGCTCAACTTAGATAATGAAAGCTAAAGGTAAATACCAAACTTAGGTTTATAAAGACACAGGATAGTCCCTTTGAGTGTATTAATATAACCACTTCATTGCGGACACCCGTAAAATTGTACAAAAATTATTTTTAACAACTAAGAAATTACAAGAGTTGAACCAGTAGAAATTGAATCAGGCTTAAGTGGCAACAAGACAGGAATGGCCTGGAAGGTGTTAAGGCACAGTTAGATGAAAATCGACAGGTTTTTATAAGGCAGTCCTTTAGACGAAGGAGAGGACAAAGTAAAGATGAAAGGTCCAGTGCTTCATTTCGTAGATGAATACTGGTGCCATTACCTGACAGCAGGAGAGTGAGAAGAGAAAAGTATGTGGAGTCAAGAAGGACGAAGATTGGGAAGAGAGTGTCTTTTGAGATGTCTCTGAGGTGTGTGTAGACATCTAAGTAAGGACAGACATTAAACAGTAAATCATTGATCTGATTAAGGAAATGCAATTGAGATATTATATCTGAAATTTTATCATATAAGAAGCCAATCAAGCCCTGGTTAGGTAGGAGACCATTCTAAAAGACAATGTAGAATAAGAAGAAAAACAGAGAGAAAATGGCTCTCTGCACACTCAGCTTGTTTTTTAGAGGCATTATCTTGTTGAAACATAAGACATCAAATTTGTGGCTTGATAGAATTGGGTGGTGGTGTTTCAGCAACAGCATGAAGCTAGCTAGCATGGTTGTATTTAATTTTGCTTTCTAAACACTTTGAACGTTCTTTTGTTACAGTGTGGTTTCCTTAAGTTACCACACTCTAGCTTCTTGAGTAGATAGGGCTGGTTGGTTTCACTTTATACCACACAAACAAGCATGCGGCATGAGGTTCAGTCTTCTTAACTACACGGACTGTTGTAGATTCATGTTTTAACAACAATATAGACCTGAGTACTCAAGTAATTCAATTACAATTATGGGACTCAACTAACTTGTTGTAGATAAAAATCAGAAAATGACAGATATCTGTTTCTACATTATTCATTTATCTGCTTTCTATATAGATTTTCTGGAACAATTATCAAAAAATAACTGATTCAAGATTTGGCTTTGTTTTCTTTTATTTGTGAAGTGTGTAGTGTGCATGTGTGTGTGTGTGTGTGTGTGTGTGTGTGTGTGTGTAGTGTATGAGTGCATAGGAGAGCATTTTATTATTTTTATTTTACTACCTGTAGGCAAGATCTCTCATGGAGTCTGGAACCAGTCTGGCAGCCAGCAATCCCCAACAAATCCATTGTATCCAGCCCTATGTTGCTGGCCTTATGGGTTCACATAGCCACACCCAATTTTTACATGGTTGTTTGGGATCCAAATTCAGGTCCTTATGCTTGAGCAGCAGACACTCCTACCCACTGAGCCATCCCCTCAGCTGCCTGTCTTGGTTTCTAATATTTGATGATCACGAACTCTGAGTTCAAGAGCTCAGTAATTCCCCTGTTCCCTATCTGGTCCCTATCAGTTACACAAGGTGTTCTGCTGACTTCAAACTCTATCTTGAACTTTACCAAAGTAGGAGCGTTCCATGCATGTCTTATGATGATAAGGTTAAACTAAACCATTGACACACAAACAAAACCATTCTTACCAGGCATAGTATTATTATATGTAATTTTAAACTCTCTTCTGGGGCCAGAAACATTATAATAGTTGTTAAATACTGTTTTAAGTTTGGACTGTTTGCTTTTGGTAGAATATAAAGTTTAAGAGATGCAACTTGTCTCAGAATCTAATTTGTCAACCCTTCCTATTCCTAGTGGTTGAGAGTACAGCTACAATTTTAAAAACCTAAGTACTCTTTCAAACGTGAAGGCCCTATGAAAATTTCTAATCCAGTGCAACTTCACACATAGAGAAATAATTTCCATTTGTGTTCCCAGGTGTTACGAGAGTCTCTGTTAGAAAGTCATGAGTCTTCTTCCTCAGCTACAAAACCTTAAATGCTGTTACTTAATATGTGTCTATTGTGAAATCATAATAATTGTTGGTGAGGGAAAAAACTATGCTCACGGTGCCAATGTAGATAGAGTCCATATCCATAATATATGATGTTCTATAAATACCCATGCGTCCAAAAAGAAACCAAAATGGCATACACTTTCAGACTATTTAAGGCAAGAACTTAGTCTCAAAGTCTTAAACTCTTGGAATGTTCAGAAATCCAAATTGGAAATGCTCATAGTATCTTGCTGAATGTGAACCTAATAAAAACATGGAAGCAGATGAAATTTCAGAAATTTTCCTAAATATACAGATTTGGAAAAATTCTAAGAAAACAAATGCCTAAATGGTTACAGGTAAAAAGGGTTAAATTGCTTATTATGTTTAAGAGACGTCTTCTCTCCACAATAAACAAGAGAAAATCCCCACTGTCCCCATTTTTCAAATGGTTCGACTTATTTCATTAGGCATGGATCTTTTATTATGGAATTGCAGGTGGCTTAGGGAACATTGCTGGCAACTGTCATGCAACCTGAAGCTCCCAGGTTTTCAACCTGATCTAGTGTTTTAGAAATTGCCCAAGTTCAATTCTGTTCAAACAACAGGAAAGACCATTTCTTCCTCATGTGTAGAATAATTTTAAAATTAAACTTGTATATACACTTTCTATAGATGAGCTAATCCATCATGAAGATTCGAAATCTTGGTTCTCAGAGGACCAATGGCAGAACATTTGCTGTCCTGTGATTTTTCAGTCTACGTTTCTATGTTCCTGTGTGTTAGGAGTTCTGTAAGAATAAAGCTGTATGGCTAGATCAATCGAGTTGCATTCACCTTCTTAAAACTCTAGGAAGGTACTGAGCCCACATTAGGCAAGAATAATTGTTTTCAGGTAACTGTACTAAATAAACAGACTAGATGGGCAATGACAATACTTTCTTGAATGTATTAGAAACTGTAGTCCTATTCTCTGGGTCTCTAAGATCCTTCCCAGCTCCACCTGTGTGCATGCTCATATCATGCCATCCACATTATCCATGCTTAGGCTCATGGTTTTCATGAAGCCCCTCCCTAGTTTGTCCACTGTTGGCTCTCCTCTCATAGTCTCAGTAGAAGAGAATGTTCCCTTCCGTTGACCATAATTACTTGTTTGAAGTAAGAAATGGAACTAAAATAAATTCTTCCCAAGAGTTTTTGAAAAAGGTGCCATCAAAGAAATTCTATAATTTCAGAAACACTGAGAAACCACACAAAATTGCAAAGATTTGTAGAATGGCTCATTATAAAGGAAAACTTAAACATGTAGAAAAGTATACCATATTTCTGCTTGGGCTAAAACATGCCAGATTGCTACTATTCTCATTTTCTCGACATTAATGTGTGCCTATCATTCATTTTTGAGTATCCCTCATCCAAATCTGAAATGTCCAGTTTATTTGAAAAAGTTACATGCATAAAAGTAGTTGAGATGAAGCATATGGATTGATTAAAGTGATAAAGCAAAGCTATAAAATAATAGACAATCTACATGAATAAATATCAGCTAATTCTTGATATGAGACATTATCTAGTTTGGCTCCAAAGTGCTATGATGCATGACAACAATAAGCAAATTTGTCTACATTGCCTAAATGAATAATAATAAATCAATACAAAATTTTAAAAATGGTGAATGGAAGAAAAATATTTGCAACCTGTTAGGAGGAAGTTTCCTGCGTTCATCCATCTCAGAAACAAATTCTGCCTTGCTAGTAGGATCAAAACGGAGTTCTTATGCCCAGATCCCTGAACCCCATTCCTATTCTATTCAGATGTTTCATGTTTGTCCATTAACCAGTAAAGGATGCAAAGAGGGAACATGCTGTTATCCCGTTATTTAAACTAAGACACACAGGTCATAAATAAATGTGTTGCTGGTCTTGACCTAATTGACTACATGCACTTTGTCACTCCTTTGTTCTTTTATCATCCTAGATTCAAGGTCAGAGTCCAGGAGAAAACCTGACTGCAAAACCTGACTCAAGGACCCTGAAACCAGGTGACCCAGATAAGGGCCAGTCACCAATGTTAACTTCCTTGCTTAGTCCCTTGTGTCAAAGTATGATTAGACAATGAAACAGTTCACTCCACTCCCCCTTGCTTTGTGTTCCCATCCTATAAAATGCTGTGAAATCTGTTTGGGGACACAGTTCTATAGAGAGAACAGAAAAGCAAATCTGCTGGAGGAAATGTTTATGTAGCATGGGAAGATATGTGAAAAGAAGGCCAACAATCAATAATCATGTCAAAGATTGTCACCAAAGATGAAAGTAAATTCACCTGTTGTGATTATGCTTAGGCAAACAGCAGGATAGAGGTGATATAAAGGGGGAAGTGGAAAAATAGGGAAAGAGATCATCAACACAGGGGGACAAACAGGGAGGAGAGACAAATAACACAAAATATATTTGATATCCACTCAAAAATCATATTATCTTTCTTTACCTAAATGTATATACATAGTACATATAGTATGCATACATACATACACACACAAACTACACACAAACATTCACATGTACACACACACATACACTTAATGCAACTGTGTTGCTTCGGCTGACAATGTTCCCCACAGGAGTCTTATACTATATAACAAACCCCCTAGTACCAGACTTGAGAAACCTCCATTTCTCAAGTCCATCAGGGGAGTCCAAGTAACTTTCCAAATAATATGCTATTGTTGTTTCCCTTGGATACCTCTCCAAGGTTGAAGGTGAGTCCCTATGCTGAAGACATTGTACATATAGGACACAGATCTTGGAATATTTGAAGTAGATTTGACCTAAAAGCCTTCTTCCTGCAGGCTAGCTTTAATACTACTAGAAAATACTATGCAACCTGCCAAGCAAGAGAAGCAATCAAGAGTTCTATCTAGCTGGAATATTAATAAACAGCAATGATCAACATGGTAAGATATCCCTGAAGGTTCAACAGGAGCACTTATGTTTTGACAGCAGCTAAGAACTGTCTAATTGGACATAAAGTCTATTGGATAGGGGGAGAATTATGCCTGTACTAGAAAACTAGGCGACTCCATGGAACTAGTGGAATCATGGATCTTGGAAGAGAAGCCACCTCCACTTTACAGACAAATGGAATTCTTAACTCTATTCTATTATTTTTAGATATATATTTGTATTATCTTTCCATTAATTTATTTATTCACTTTATATCTCAATCATAGTCCTCCCCTCTCCTCCCAGTCCCCTCCCATATAGTTCCTCACCCAACCACCTTCCTTTCACCTTTGAGAACAGGGAGGATCCCTCTGGGTACCAACCCACCCTGGCACAACAAGTCACTGCAGGACTAGGCACATCAAGACAGTCCAAACAAGACAGTCCAGTTAGGGGAGCAGGATCCACAGGCTGGCAATCCAGTTGTTGGATGAACCACATGAAGATCAAGCTGCACATCTACTACATATGTGCAGTGGGGAAGGGGACCTAGGTCTAGCCTGTGTATGCTCTTTGGTTGCTGTTTCAGTCTCTGGGAGCCCCCAAGGGTCCAGGTTAGTGGACTCTATTGGCCTTCTTGTGGAGTTCTTATCCCCTTAGGGTCCCTCAATCTACCCTCAACTCTTCCACAAGATTCTTCCAGCTCCATCTAACATTTAGCTGTGGATGTCTACATCTGTTTCGGTAACCTGCTAGATGGAGCCTCTCGGAGGGCAGTTATGCTAGGATCCTTCCTGTTAGCATACCAGAATATGATTAATAGCGTCAGGAACTGGTTCCTGCCCGTGGGATGGATCTCTTGGGCTAGTCATTGTTGGGCCATTCCTTCAGTCTCTGCTCCATCTTTGTCCTTGCACTTCTTGTAGCAAGGACAAATTTTGGGTGGATGATTTGGTGAATGGGTTGTTGTCCTTATCCCTCCCCTGAGAGCCCTGTCTGGCTACAGAAAGTATCTGCTTCAGGCTCCTTATCCCCCACTGCTAGGAGTCTTAGCTAGAGTCATCTTCATAGACTTCATAGAGCTTCCCCTATCCTAGATCTCTGGCACACCCTAGAGATTTCCTCTACCCACCTCCGATTTCCATTCACTCTCCAGACCCTCTCACCCTGGATCTCTCTACACCCAGTCCCCCCTGCTCTTACCATCCCCCTCCCATCCAGTTCCCTCCCTCCATCTACCTCTGATGACTATTTTATTTCCCCTTCTGAGGTAGATTCAAGCATCCTTCCTAGGACTCTCCTCATTATTTATCTTCTTTAGGTTTGCAGTTTGTAGCGTAGGTATCCTATACCTTATGGCCGATTTCCACTAAGTGAGTACATATCATATATGTCTTTTGGGTCTAGGTCCTTTGCTGTCCTTTGATGGCTACACAGAATAACAAGGCTTTTCCTCTCCAAGCTGTTGGAGGTTGGGCTTCAAAATGGCTTAAATTTCAACAGTTTCCTCTACAGACATCAGAACTCATTTTTTTCCGTGTTTAAAAATTTAGAAGTGTCATCCTCTGCTACATATGCAGCTGGAGCTATGTGTATCCTTTGGTTGGTGGTTTAGTCCATGGGAGCTCTGGGGAGTCTGGTTGGTTGATATTGTTGTTCTTCCTATGGGGTTGCAAACCCCTTCAGCTCCTTCAGTTCTTCTTCTAACTCCTCCATTGGGGAATCCCACGCTCAGTCTGATGTTTGGCTGCATATATCTGCATCTGTATTGGTAAGGCTCTGACAGCTATACCAGGCTCCTATCAGTAAGCACTTCTTGGCATCAGCAATAGTGTCTGGGTTTGGTGTCTGCATATGGGATGGATCCCCAGGTGGGGCAGTCTCTGGATGACCTTTCCTTCAGTCTCTGCTCTACTTTTTGTCCCTGTATTTCCTTTAGACAGGAACAATTCTGGGTTAAAAATTTCTGAGATTGGAGTGGGGGGGGGATGGGTTAGAAGATTTGAGGAGGAAGGGGGGAATTTAAAATGCTAATAAACAAAATAACCAATAAAAAGTAAGAATAAAAATAAATTTAGAAGTCTGTAAAGAGCCACTAGAAATCCCAAGAAAAGGACATAATTAGGCCTTAATTCAATTTTAAGATATGCCAAGAATCACTGCACAAGAAATATTTATTAGCCCAGGATTGGCTCTTCTTCTGTTCTGTGTTGCTATCATCACTAAATAGAAAGATCATCCCACTCAATCACATAAGATCAAATAACACAAGAAGTCCTCCTAAGTATGGAGTGGATAGAATTGTCCAAATGTCAGGGCCTCATGTTTCTAGGACCCTCCCTAGTAAGCCCTTCAGGTCTTCTGAAAAGAAGTCATAGAAATATGAGGATTTTAAAACTCACAACATAGAGGACTGAGTCAATATTTGACATCAATTCACTCTCCAAAAATTATTCTTGCTGAGGAAGTGTGCGTTAAACAACAAACAGAAATACGTTCTCTCTGTTCCTACAGTAACAGGAGATAAAATTCTATGACATGGAGTCCAACTTGGGACAGGGCTCTTTTCACAAAAGGACTTTTTATTTATTTGCTACAAGATGTTCATCAATTTCTCATGCTTATTTCTGAAAAGCTACAATTTGAATCAAAATCTAAGTATTTAGTAAACAAATCATGAAAATTAGGTCAAATAAGGCCTTTCATGCTAAACACCGTTGATTGCAAGACGGAATAATTGCCTACATTCCTTCCTTCTTAATACTAGATGAGAGCAGCGAAGGGGCTGAAGATGTGGCTCAGCATTAGGTTGTTGGCCCAAGATGTGCACAAGACCCTGGGTTTGATCATCGTCATTGAAAACAAAACAAAACAAGACAAAAAATAGCACTTGCTAACTTTCTTCACAGAAATAGAGTGTTTTGTCAATACTTCAACTAAATAACATGTCTGTGAATACATTTTCAAATGTCACATCAAAACATTGCCACACCTTATAGAAAAAAGTTTTGTTAATGTGCAAAAGTCTCTAAATGAATTAGAAATTAAATGAAATCTTTAGCCCCCAGTAGTAGTTGATTTTAAAGATATAATTTTGGGGTAGGTGAGATGGGTCAGTAAGGAAAAGTATTTCTTGCTTAATCCAGACAACTTGAGTTGAGGTTCTGGATCCCACAGTACAACCAAAGCACTGGCTTTCCAAAATTGTCCTTTGGCCTACACATGTGCTTACAGTTTTACACACACACACACACACACACACACACACACACACACACACACACACAACTTGCTTGGTTAGTTATTGTAGTATTTGATATTCTATGCACATTTGTTTATGGAAAAATAAATTACAATTGTGCCTTAATACAAATGTTTAAAATGTATGCTATCAAAATCAGCCACATTTTATTGACTATTAATACAGAGCTAGGCAAGATGAACTCGAGCCCTCAGGGACTGTCAGAGCAAACCTATTGCCAGTGACTAAGTACCCCCAGAAACTGCAGACCTAGGCACCTCTAATGTGCCGGGTATTAATCAAGGGCAGCAGAGCTGTGAGTGCAGGAGAAACCAGGCCAAATGCTGTCAGTGGTGTGTTGATGGACATGTGTGGGTTATTCTGTGGTTTGAAAGGGGGAAGAGGAGAGTGATGCTCAAAAGGCAGAAACTCTTCACACGTCTCTGACTATCACCTTAGTTCTTTAAGATTTATGTGATTGTTCCGAATAGATTCCCAGCAAAGCTTGGCACACTCCTATTTAGATTCAGTGGATGAAATGGAGCTATGATGTGCAGTTCTAGGATGGCCATGAGAGACTCATGATGAGGGAGATCCTCATCCATTTCATCTTCCACCATTGCATTTTACAGACACAGCTTGATAATGAAGCAATCGGGACTGAATGGAGAAAACAGAAGCAAATCATTCTTACATTACTTACCCAAAGTGAAACAATAACCTCACTCTACCACGGGAATGGCTTCCCCCCTGGCGCCAAAGCTACTCTGCACTAGACCCAAAGTCAAATAGATGAAGAAAATTTGAAATTATACATTGTATATCGAGGCGATAGCTTAGCAGATAAAACAGCCTACTGTGAAGGCATGAAAACCTGAGTCGGGAAAGTCCCATCACCCGTGGAAAAAGGTCAGGGTCAGGCACTGAACAGACTTCTGCAATCCTAGCACGGAGGGACTAGAATCATGCAGGTCTGACACCTTACTGCACAACAAGGTTTAAAGGCATACTCTGCTGCAAAAGTAAGTCAAGAAGTACTAGAAAAAGGCTGCCGAAGTCAACTTTTGACCTCCACACATACATACATGGCCAAGTATATCCTTCTACACAATACAGCATGCGCTGCATGCTTGCACAAGCGCACACACACACACATACACAAATAACAATAATAAATTCAGAAAAGAGAAATTATACATTGTGAGCCTGCTCACTTGACACCCATCAGATCCTGATATTCAACTCTAAGCTGGCATGAAGGTGAAGTGCACTCTAAGGTATGAGCCTTAACCAGGAGTCAGTTGATTTTTTTTTCTTTCAACTTATTTTATTTACATGAGTACACTGTAGCTGTTTCCAGATCCACCAGAAGAGGGCATCAGATCCCTTTACAGATGGTTGTGAGCCACCATGTGGTTGCTGGGAACTGAACTCAGGACCTTTGGAAGAGCAGTCAGTGCTCTTAACCACTGAGGCATCTCTCCAGCCTAGTCAGTTGATTTTTGAAACCCACTCTCCCCCCCCCCCGCCCCATCTTTAAGAAGGATCTGACAACAAGCAGGAAAGGACAGCTCCCTTACTTCCTGCCAGTGGTCAGTGCAAACTTGACTGTACATTCTTGGATCACTGCCCTGCAGACTGCTGTTTCTCTGCATTTCTATCCAATTCTTTCTACAAGCTGAGAAACCTGAAGGATACATAACATAAAACCCATGGTTAGATATATAAGAAATTAGCTGGAGTCGAGGATTCATCAATTTATTGTCTCGTATCTGCTCTCTGGAGTTAGGAACTAGATGCTCAGGTGCTCTCATCCATCAAGCCGCAGCACTGTTAGACCTAAAAGCTGTGGATGGCGTTTTCTATATGTGGCCTGTTTCCCATTGCCACAGAGAAGTAAGGGCAGCTCCTCAAATATAAACCGTAAGGCTGCCCATTGACACCCCCTTTCTCAGCCTAGCTATTAACAGAAGTGAAACAACAGAAGCCAGCTTTTAACCGTGCTGTCATTCCGTTCCCAGTTTGAAAATGTGCTGTGCCACTCTGTGCATCTAACTCGGTAGGCTCAGCTAGCAAGCCTCTCTAGCAGGTAATTTTATTGCTATAAAAGTGAATCCGTAAGGCTTGAACAGGACAAGTCCGAATCACAAGCATTGTCTCAGTCAGTATCAAGGCAGCTACTTTCTGAGTGCCCACATAATCCATTTTCAGTTGAACTTTTAAGTCTCTCAGGAACAGCTTCTGTATATCATGCACCACTGGCGTGGCCTTTGCTCAAGCCCTATGTTTTGTCTAATTAATCATAATTGTCTACTAAGTGAGACCAGGTCTATCTTTGATCAAGATTCCATGCAACAGCTTGAGTGTTATTTTCAAGGGCCAAACCTAACAATACTACTCTTCTTAAAAATCCTTTAGTGACACTTAAGAAGATCAAAATGAAAAAAAAATCCCAACTGCTTAGATTTTTGACAGAATGCCCTATTTTATTTTATTATTTCAGTGTACTTTTGAGATTCTAATTACATTTCTTCCTTCGTTTTCCACCCTTGAAACTCTCACATACACGCCCTCCGTACCCTCCTCCTCTGACTGCACAGCATCTCTTTTCCTAATTGTTACAGGACCCTTTCCCGTCTTGCATCACCACAGAGCTCCGGGCTCTTCTCCGACACCTGCCTTCATTCCTTCATCCCTAGAATTAGTGCCATCCACTCAGTAGACAATTAGCATTTGTTGTAGCGGTGAGTGAGTTATTAAGGGCTGACACACAGAAGGGCTCGGCCATGTGTTAAATGACTGTCAATAGCAGGTGCTATAGTCCATGAACAATATGTTCTGTTTTTCTAAATCTATAGCACCAAAAGAGAGGCACATTGCTTTTTACATACTACACCATGAGACCACAGGTTAAGAATTGCGTGTTTCTGCATAGTTATTGTCAGGGCTTGTCCCAAAGAATCCATGGATTGGTGGATGTAAGGGAATCACCTATCCATCTCTGGAACCTAACCTAGTGTTGAAAGTGACCTTCCAAACAAACTGAAGCACGTAAATTAATCAGGCATGAGGGAACCGGAGGTCTCAAGGAAAGGAAGCTAAGACCTTGGGGCTTCCTGAGCTGGGGTCACCTGCAATCTGGGTCACCTCAAATTTGTCATCAACCTCTGGAAGGTCCAGTTCACACATTTGGCAATAGGTATCACAGCTACCTCATGATTCATTTTTAAATCTTTAACCCTCCTCCCCCCTTTTTTTTCCAGTAGCTGGGACTCAAACCCATGGCCTTAGGTATGGTAGACCAACAGTGCTACTGAGCCACACTGGAGCCCTGGGAAGCCTTAACAGACCCCAGAGACACTTAGAGGGCTCATTTGCAGGTGCATGAGCTCAGGGCTCTGAGGTCAGAGATATGGAGGTCAGGGGTAGGGGAGCATGCTGTTGGATTGTCCTAGTTTTCTAAAAAGTTCTCAATCGTACTTAATGTATTTTGTGTTCTGCTTTTTTTCACGTTTTCTACAACATATAATATTTTACTATTAAAAATGTTTTTTAAAAAAAGAATTGTGTGTTTGTTTTTGCTATTGTTGTTATTTTTTTAATTAATCATTGCATTCATTGACATTTCAAATAATATCCACCTCTCTGATTACCCCTCCACAAACCTCCCATCCCATTCCTCCTTCCTTTGCCTCGATGAGGGTGCTTCCCTACCCACTCACCCACTCCTGCCTCACACCACTCTATGCTGGGGCATCAAGCCTCCACAGAACCAAAGGCCTTCCCTCCCATTGATGTCAGATAAAGCAGTCCTCCACATATGTAGCTGGAGCTATTGATTCCTCTATATAAACTCTTTGGTTGGTGGTTTAGTACCTGGGAGCTCTGGGTGGTCCAGTTAGTTGATACTGTTCTTCCTATGGGGTTTCAATCCCCTTCAGCTCCTTCAGTCTTTCCCCTAGCTCTTCCACTGGGATTCCTGGGCTCAGTCTGATAGTTGGCTGTGAGAATCTTCAGCTAGATTAGTCAGGTGCTGGCAAAATTTCTCAGGGGACAGCCATATCAGGCTCCTGTCCGTAAGTGCTTCTTGGCATCAGCAATGTGTGAGGATTTGGTGTCTGCAGATGGAATGTATCCCTAGGTGGTGCGGTCTCTGGATGGCCTTTCCTTCAGTCTCTGCTCCATTTTTTGTCCCCCTTTCCTTTTTTGTCCTATTTTTCCTTTAGACAGGAACAACTCTGGGTTAAAAATTTTGAGATGGCTGGATGGCCCCAACCCTCAACTGAGGGCCATGCCTATCCACTGGAGGTGGTCTATACAGGTTTTTGTCTCTCCTTTGTTTTGTTTCTTTGTAAAATGTCTTTCTCTTTTCCATAAGAGAAACTGTACATTGTGATGAGAATGAGGCCTGGTCTGGATTGACTTACAAAGTTGCTCTCATATTTGTATTCTCTGTTGATGCTGCCCCTGACCAGCCTTTTGCTGCTGGGCACATGTATTCAATGTGTATGCTTCCACTCAACTTGCATATGCCTTCCCTATGGTGCTATTTTGGGGAAATTGCCAGGAGTTAAGATGTGGGCTCCAAGCAACAGCATCTTGCTTTACTGTGATCCCTTATGTCTTTGATAATTTGCAATTCTATAAATCACAACATAAACATAGTTTTTAAATAATTTTATTCCTAGGTTCTAATTCTCCTAGGGAGTCATGCTGCTTAATGCATTTAATAAATCATTAAATAAACAAACTGAAGTTGAATATTATGTAAATAGACATGAAAGACTTTCTCTGGATGGAATTTGAATGGATAAATGAGCCAAGAGACTTGACTGGTGGGAAAGCAGTCACTGCATCTCAAAGGGGAAAAGATGTAACCTAGAAACACTTGCCTAAGGGTCAAGGTTAAAGTGGCTCCCATTTAACTTGTCTCTAGACACAACAAGTAACTCTAGCTTTCATGTTCTCTAATTAGTAGAGCTTTTTTATTTCACATTTTGGACAGGTTCCTTATAGACCAATAATATTTCAAGTTTCTGAAAGTTCAAAATATGGAAATATGACTCTTTCTTTCTCAAGCTGTGGAGGTTTTATTGTTTTTCTGTTCTTTCCAGCATCTTTAATACCTCATGCCCTCCTAATATATTAAATGTGATGATCTCTGTCTTCAATTTCTCAGTTGATATATGATGAGAATTCAGCTTGTACTGTCCTTACAACTCCCTCTACCCTTCAGTTCTCCACTACTTCATGGGTAGAAAAGACATTACCAGTTCTGTCAATAGTGATATCAGTGTCCTAAACAGGACTTTTAATTAATATTTACAAAAAGTGTATTCTTCAAAACATTTTGGTAAAAGAAAAAATAAAGTAATTGTTAACGAAAGCTAGAATTATCTTTCTAATCATACGGACCACTAATTAAGTTCTTATATCTTTAAGGGTAAGTGGAGAAAGGGAGGAAGGGGAGAGAGGGGGGAGGAGGGAGAGAGAGGGGGAGAGAGGGGGAAAGAGAGGGAAAGAGAGATTTTTCTTTTAGTATAGAATAGAGTTTATTTAGGACTTGGGGGGGGAGTTAAAAGGGTAGCAGAGGCAGAGAAAGGCAGAGACAAGGACAGAGTAGAGATGTAGAGGCCATGGCCACATGAAGAGAAGAGGGGAGGGAATAGAAGCAAGGGGGCAAAACACAAGAGAGCAAGAGGGTAAGAGAGCTAAGTCAAGGTTTCTCTACTGCTTTTGTCTTCATATTGAAAGATCCAGTACTGGCTCAACTATAAACTTGTCTTTAGAAAGTTCCCTGATAGCAACCAATCTCTCATTTGAAAATCTGGACACTGGGAAGGTTGGACTGGGTTAGGTTGTGTTGGGTTGTGCTGGTCTGGTCTGGTCTGTATTGTATTGTGTTGTGTGTGTTGTGTTGTGTTGTGTTGTGTTCTGTTGGATTAGACGTTTCTATCTCCAAACAGCCCTAACTTGCATCACTCTTGGATTTAGTTACAGTTTGTTTGTTTGTTTGTTTGTTTGTTTTGTACACCAAGGAATTCCTTCATCCCCCTGGAGTGACTCCTGTGCCAGCCAAAGAAAATTAGCATTATTTTTTTTGCACACACTCTCCCTCTCTCATACAGAAGCAGGAGTACAACCCCACCATGGCCAGACATATCACAAAGTCTCCTGTAATCATCCTCACATTTGTTACAACCCATACCTTGAGAATGCAGATCTGAACCTTTTCTTTCTGGTCAGTGAGAAGACTATTATCTAGAGAAAAGGAATTAACTGGGCTTTTAAAGTTATGAAAAATGTACTTATAATGGTCACATCTAATATTTTTTAGCACTTATAACTAAAAGGTTCAGTGCTTTCAAAAAGGATAATCTTTAGCCAGGCACAGTGGCTCATGTCTTTAATCTCAGCACCCATCAGGCTGAGGCACGAGGATTGCTATCAGTTGAAAGCCAGCCTGGACTACATAGTGAGTCTCAGAGCCTTGAGTCCAGCATGGCTCCCCACATCAAAAAGTAACTAACATGTGCTGCGAATAACCTTCACATCTGGATTAGGAATGAGCTCCCGACACATATGGACCTGATAGGACCAACACATTAAGAGTCCCCAGACTTCCTCCCTGAGAACAGAGAGCATCTGGCACTCCTGACTATAATGAAGTCACACTGACTCAAACTGGTCAATGTACAAGATGGTGGGATTCTCGGCCTTAAAAATAACATATATACCATATACTTCAAGACTTAAGGGCCATTGAGAAAGAGGAGCCAGAAAGAATAGGAGAGTAAGAACCACAGGCTGAACCAAAGGGAACAACGTCTTCTAGAGTCAGCAGGGGAGCTCTATATAAGAACTCAAAAACAGTTTCTCCAACTTTCTTCTAATTCAACTTAATTTGAGATCATTTTTTAAACCTTTACATTTTGTGTATATGTGTGCACGTGCATACACATGCATGCTGTGCACACATTTGCCACAGTACCTGTGTAGAAGTCAGAACAACTTGCAGGAGTTGGTTCCCTGCTTCCACCATGTGGGTTTCCAGTGTCAAACTCAGGCTTGGTGGCAAGCATTCGGCCATTTTGCCTGTAGGGGCAAATGTGATCTTATGGGGGATGGGATGGTAAATAAGAGGGGTCGCTTGTCAGGGATGTGGAAGAAAGATAGATACAGACGTTGGAAGAAGGAAGGCAAGACAACAGTGAGAGTATCTGTAAGTCGTAAGGAATTAAACTACTATCATCTCTCTTACAAAACCAACTGTGGTACAAATAGGTCTCCGTATAAATATATAGTATAAAAAACTTCAGTATCTGGGCTGACAATCCTCCTTCTAAGAGCCAAAGGCCATCTAACACCATCCATCCCCTCCCTACCCCGCCTGGACAACAACCAGACATGAGACTGGTTTTTGAGTTTTGGTCAGATTTGTCCAAGAGACTTCTAAAACATTACAGGATATTGTCCGTGGTTGTCTCCAAAGATGAAAAGTAAGTCTCTATTGTTGAAGACACCACACACTCCCGATGCAGGACCCAGAGTCCCTTGAGCTGGAACTGACCAGAAAGCCACCTCTCTAAGGACAAGTTTTCACAGAACCAAAAGACACAATGCAAACGCCCACAGGAGAAAAGCAACCAACACTGCTACCCAGCTATAATACCAAGATCATTTTGATTCCTTGTGGCATATCTACTTCTACAGCTTAATTAAACTTTAGATTTTATATTTATTTATTATATATGTTTGAGTGTTTTGCCTGCATGTATAAAAATTCATTCTTTGTGTGCCTGGCACCCAATGATGTCAGAAAAGGACATTGGATTCTGTGGACCTGGAATTAGAAATGGTCGTGAACTATCATGGCAGTGCTGGGAACTGAATCTGTGTCCTCTAGAAGAGCAGCCAATGTTCTTAGCCCCTGAGCCATCTCTGTAGACCATTTGGACTTTATCAGTTCTTAACCTGGCCCATAATTCTCTGCCTCTGACATCTTTGGCTGGATCAGTGTAGTTTGTAAGAATTCTCACCAATGGGCTGGAGAGATGGCTCAGCCGTTAAAGGCTGAGCTCACAACCAAATACGTAAGAATTCCGCCAATATTTAAGAAGGAGCTAATATAGGTCCATTAAGCTCAATCCAGGTATTTCTTTTTGCAAATGAAATGAAAGAACTACATTCTTGTTGTCAAATGTCAGCATCTTTGACCTCCCTAGTCACCTAAAGAACATGTGAGGCCTATGACAGTCTTGACCTGGACTTCCCCCTTCTCTACTTTCTCTGTCAAAAGTAAACTCACCTTACAAATAATGCAAAGTACCATGGATTCATAGGCTTCTCTTAGATCTGATTATTTCTGAAGCTGAGGAGAGCAAAACTCTCTTAAATGGCTCTCCTTTTTTTCTTTTTTCTGTCTTTTTTTTTTTTTTTTGTATGTTTTAGTAATTCAGAGGGAGAAACCCACTGCTCTACCACAGAGCTCAGCATGCACCTTGCTGGGGAGTCAGGATTTTGGTAGAAGCCAGAGGAGCTGAAGGCCAACTGCTGCCTCAAGACACAGGTGGGTCAGCTAATGATGACACACCACACACACACACACACACACACACACACACACACACACACACACGGCTAAGAGTGGCCACAGGGTTCTTGTTGATGGCCTCTCATCTCTGACAGTGTTTGGGGGTTAAGATTGCCCTTCATCCATGTAAATTGATTTCTTGAAGCAAAAAGAAGCAAGCCCTTTAGTTTATAGCTTACAAACACTCAAGTGCTGTGTCTCTACCATCCTTCATTAATCTAAAAGTAGAAATTTGCAGCACTGCATTCCCAGTTTAGCTAATTCAATATCATGGAAATGCATCACATTGTTCTTATGATATCCTCTTATCGATAAGACACTGATACCTGAATCTTAATTTTCTTCACTTGACAAGTTATTCTTAGAATTCTAACAAGAAAAATCATAACACAATCAAGCTTCAAAATTAGGTTTTCTTTTCCTCACCAGAACATCATACTTTGCATAGCCTTTTAATGCTACATTTAACTCTACTATGTGCTTCACAGCCCATAGCCAGGTATATAACCAGATAACTCCTTGTTTTCTATCCTAATGTCCCTTGGTCATTAGGTTGAGTCATATATTGCCAGCCCTTTCATGAGTATTCATCAGCAATGTATGACATAGATATACTTATGTTTGGTTCCCATGGTTCCTTAAATGTTCAAATTGTAAAGTAAGTGTCTGGTGACAAATAGTTTGCACATCTAAACATTCATCCAGAAGGAAATCATTTCACTGGGAGTTGTATTACACTTCTTTGAAAACACAAACACAGCACTTGCTTTGTTACATACTTCAGTTAACTGCAAAGTTTTTCTCTATTGCACAAGCCATTTTTCATATGAGATATGGAGACTTGTCGCCATCAATAGAACTCTGTTTTCTCCAAAATAGTTTCTTAATGTTTGAGAAGTCTTGGTTCTCATGAGAATATCTGGAAAGCACTCAAAATATATGCATAAGTCGTACACAATTTTCAAGGATCTGGAACCTCTGCAACCCATCTACAGAGCCTGTGGATGCCTAATAGTCTCCCTGCTAAGACATCCTATTCTTCTTCAATAATGGCTGTCATGAAGAACAGTTTTGTTCCTATGACACTAATTCAAATGTATCATACTCATGAAAGACCCCCTTTGATCACATGTTTTTCCTTTCTTTGTAAGAATCACGAGCATCTACAGGAGGCAGGGATTGTCTCTCTGACAGTGTTTTGGGTGAAAGTTGCCCTTTGTCTATGTAAAAGGATTTTCATTGAACTGAGTACACAGTCCCCAATGAAGGAGTTAGAGAAAGGTTCTATGGAGCTGAAGGGTTTGCAGCCCCTTAGGATGAACAACAATTACTAACTAGTACCCTCAGAGCTCCCAGGGACCCAACCACCAATCAAGGACTATACAGGGTGGGACTGAATGTTCTAGCAGCATGTGTATAGTAGAGGATTGCAAATTCGATCATCAATAGGAGGAAAGGACCTCGGTCTTGTGAAGGTTCTGTGCCCCAGTGTAGGGGAATGCCAGGGCCAATAAGTGGGAGAGGGTGGGGTGGCAGGCATGGGGAGGGGGGAGGCAAAAGGGGTTTGTTCTTGTTGTTTTTGTTTGTTTGTTTGTTTTTTGGAGGGGAACCTGGGAAAGGAGAAATTTACATGTAAATAAAGAAAATATCTAATATATAAAAAAAAGGATTTTCATTAGCAATTTGAATACCCTGCTGGTGCACTGGCATAGGACTTTGCATTTAAATGATGTCATGTTTTTAGTTTGTTTTTAAATCATCCTGGGTTACATAAAGATGTATTCATCTTTACTAAAATAGTCTTACTTCTCTGATCCTATTTTCTCCCTTGAGGCAAAGACCCTCGATTGCTGCTGACATACTGTGAAGGTTTAGGTATAAGAGAAGCTCTAACAAGAAAGAACTTTCTGTTGCCTACATCTATAGAGATTGCCCACAGTCTACGTTACCATACCATCCTGATTTGTAATTTGTTCTGACATGTTTTGCACATGTTTTATGTTTTTACCCCTTTCCTCATTAAGTATAGTTTGCCTACCCAAATATCTCCAACTGAAAATGTTTTGAAATTGTGGTCCTTATTCTTAAAGACAGTGAAAATACTTTCAATAAAAAATTTTTATACCCCATTAAAATGTTTTATCAGAATAAGAAATACTTACTGGTATGGAAAAGAATGTATAAAGATATACCTTAATGTTGCCTTCTTTTGAGTGAGGTAGCAGAAGACCATAAGACATTGCCATATCCTCTCCCAGAGAGTTTGCCCATGGACCACGGAGATCAGCCAGAGCATGCTGCTCATCCTCCTCAACTCCATATGTCTGGAGTCTAGTATCCTCAGGGAGAAGGGGCTTGGGGGGACTCAATATCCCTCCACCCCTCTGCTGTACCCAAAAGCTAAAGATCATAAGGTTTAGCACTATAGCAGGGCAGAAGAGGCAACACATTCTGACACTCCTCTAAGTCCTTTCTTCCCAGTCATCCCCACTCTCTTCTGCTCTCACATTTCCATCTTCTAAGCAAGTTTCAAAATTCCTTGTCTCAGAGATTTTTGAACCTCTCTGTACTCCTCTAGAAGATTCTGTTGGATGCTTGAACAGAGATGAGGGAGTATGTTGTCCTGATGAGGTATGACAAATTGCCAGGGATTGACTACATCTCAGGATTTGCATAAGTGTGTAATGTGCGCATGGGTATGTGAGGATTCCTCTGAGATTCTCAGAGACAAGTAGATACCATTGGATGTCAGTCACTACCCACTGGGGTTTTGAAAAACATGGAACTATGTCGGAAAACTAAGAGACTTGCCTTTCTTCTGCTAGTTTGCAGTGTTGAATTGTATGGGTCTGGCTGTTTTTTCAATTTGAGAAAGAAACAAAGAAAGAAAGGAAGAAAGAAAGAAAGAAAGAAAGAAAGAAAGAAAGAACACAAAGATAACAAACAATTTTAGATTCCACCCCCCCATAAAAAGGGTGATTAGAAGTGGGCCAGTTGGAAATACATAATTTAGGCTCCTCAAGCTGTCTTTCTCATAATTACCGCATGAATGCATCTCTACACCATTATGTGGTAACTTAAAATATATCCACACATGCAAAAACATTCTTAAAGAATAATCTTCTATGTAAAGTAATGCCAGACATCACAATAAAAAGCAAATGTGCTAAAATACAAGGTGAAAATTAATAAGAGACTCTCAGTGTAACCTTTCAACATGCTCAATATTGTGCAACTGTGCACATTTATCAAAATTTAATTTCACACTCACTGCACATACAAACAGAAAGATCTAATTTGGAGTTGTCTAAACAATTTTCAAGTTGTTTAATTCTTGACAAATCCCAGGAATTGAAAATATTAGTTATATGACATTAAAGCTAGAACTACAACCCAAAGGCACTTTACTATGCTTGGTTAACCAATCAATCCTTTGTTAAGTCTTTTAAAAAATTGTCTTTGGACAATTTTTGGATAATATTTCTTTTGCAAAATAGAAAGTAACTCCAGAAAACACAAAGTTTCCTAAATCTTCCTAATTACATCTTCAATTCTTTACACATTTATGAGAGAGCTCAAAATAATTGCTGATGCTGGTGTAGGAGAGTATACAAACATATCTTGTTTTAAAAAGCATGCAGCTGTTCTTTTGAGAGCCTCTAGAAGGTGAAATTACATGACTCACCCACGTGGGATGGTCCCAGAATTTACAGCTTGCACATGGAATTTTTCCAGCACTTGCTCTTTACATTTAGGGGTACATTGCTAAGTTTGGAAATACTGTCTTTCTACCACACATTCAAGAGTTCTCTTGTATCCAGCAAGGCTTTAAAACCCAGAGTGCAAAGGTATATGCTTTTAAAAAGCCACGACTCACCCACCATCCATTGCATCTTCTAACATTGTTATTATAGCAAGCTCATAAGGGATAACTCTTCATCGTTATCTAAGGGTTTTAGTTTGCGGCAGTTATGACATGGAGCAATAGAAAAGGAATCAAGAGCATAATTATATGTAGTGAGATGTCATCGGTACCACTAAAGGAAATGCTGGCATTCAACCCAATTATCTTACAGAGCAAAAACTGGCATTTTAATCTGATAACATGGGATCATAGAAAAAGATATGACCCAAGGATGAGGCAGCATCTGGGGTTACAGAGTGCTGTATCATCCCATGTTTTACTGTGGAACACAACTCACCCAGAGCATCCATATTTTTCCAGGTCCACTCAGTGATTAGTTAGATCTTACCAATACCTTCTGAAAGCAACACCTCAGCTGTGAATCTGGGATTCAAATGCTTGAACCTATAGGGAACATTATGGACACAAACGGCTTCCCAAAGTTATACCAATGATACTTCCTCAGAAGCCACCTACTGGTGGTGTCCCATCAAGCCTGTGTAAGGAACTGTAGTTTATGAAGACTTGCATCCTTAACTCTTGCTGACCTGGTAGGTATTAATACCCCAGCTTCTCAGGCACTGCACGGGGCAATCTTTGCAATGTACCTACATACCTGGAGAATGTCTTTGTCTCCCTAAGGCGTGGCTCAGCCTTGCATTGACTTGGCCTCCTTTCTGTCCCATTACCATTGTCTAGACCTTAGTTATTTTCCGTGGTGGAATTCAGGAGACTGATTTTCCACAAACTTTCACCTAAACACTTGATTTTAGGGAGGTGTAATATAAAATGATACTAGAGAAAAGTTTAGAGAAGGAAGACAAATATATTGATAACTTTTATGTGCCAACCTGAATGGGCCATCAGTCCCCAGATGTTTGTCTCAACATTATTTCTGGATGCAGTTTGAAGATGCTTCTGGAATATTAACATTTAAATTGGTAGATCCAGGGAAGCATAGTGTCTTCCTAATATCCCTGGCAGGGCTGAGTGGAACAAAAGGGTGGGCAAGAGTGATCTCATCTCTCTTCATGATGGTATTTGAGACGATATATGGTTTAGGCTTTTTCCTGCCATTATCCTTTGATATTACTAGCCCTCTTGGTTTCCAGGTCTGCAGACTACAGATCCTGGAACTTCTCAGGCTTTACAATGCCTTGAGTTAATTTTAATAAATCAGTATCTATCACCTATCTATCTTGTATCTATCACCTATCTATATGTTTCTATCCATCCATCCATTGTCTATTGATCTACCTATCTGTTACTTATCCATTCATCTATCATTGCTTTAGATTTCTTGTTACTGTGACAAAGGGCCTGACAATTCAACCTAGGGGGTTATTTTGGCTTATGTTCCAGGGTACAATTAATCAAGGTGGCACATGCATAGCCATGAGAGCAGCTTTATAAGTGGCAACAGGAGTATGAGGCAGATGTCTATATCATGTACATAATCAGGAAAGAGAGAAATGAATACTGATACTCAGCTTGTTTTTTTTTCTTTTTCTTTAGTCTAGGATCCCCTTGTCAATGGGCATGTGATGGTTTCATCTAGATTGGGAGAAGGTCTTCTTTCCTTGGATAAACTATTCTAGATGAAATAAATTAAACAGGATCTTGCTATTTAGCCAAGGCTAACTTGGAGCTCTTGCTTGTCCTGGATATGCTTTCTAAATGTTAGTGATGACACACATATACCATTAAGTCCAACTGTAAATATTACTATAAGTGGGAAAAAGTTCAAGAGACTATACAGTTCAAGCCTTGACAAATAAAAAGGTTTAGAATATATTTTATTAATTAGTGCCTCGACACAACTCCACTTCCTCCTGTGCTTGGCATTGTGAGCTTTGATTACTTCTTTATAAAAGTGAAGTAGCCATATCAGAGTGTTGAAAGATGGCTCAGTCAGGGCTTCTGTATAAGAGAAGGATTAGTGTTAATTTTTAGGTGAAAACTTTTTTTTTAATTGATTTTGACATCAGTGCTTCTAAATTACAATGTGATTTGCTGAGTGAGTTTATTTTTAATGTTTTAAAAATTGTGTCAGTCTTTCTTTTCTATCTGTCTGTCTTTCCTTATTTCTCTCAGCTCTCACGAACATATCCTAATCAAGCTTGTTTGCATGATGATCTCATTGAGAACAATGAAGAAAATATTAAGTCTATCTGTTTAACTTTCACATGAAAAAATACATTTTACTACATTATATGGGTTCTAGAAATGGAATTATTACCCCAAAATTCTAGAAGGATTTTGAATGCTTTTACTACAAAAAGAAAAAATGATTAGGTGTAGGGAAAATGACTCTACTGTTCAAGTGCTTGCTGTGAAATGATGTTCACCCAAGTTTAGATACCCAGCACCCATGCAGAAAGTGGTTCTCTAGAGCTAGAGCTCACAGCCAGCAAGCATAGCTGAATTAGAGAGCTCCAGGGTCAGTGAGAGACCATGTCTTAAAAACTGAGGTAGAGACTGACCATGGAAGACAAAATAATGTTGACCTTGAACCTCCACATGCAGGTACATGTGTATGCAAGTGTGCAGGCACATACATGGAAAAATGATAAAAGTTTGGGGTTAGTGGTTATTTTTAGGTCAATTTAAGCATTAAACAATGGATATCTATGGTGAAATGTTACATGCTGCCACTAAGATATGTGTAGTGTAGTTGTTTTATGTATTTTTAAAATTAACTTAAAATAATACCCACTTCATAATACGAGGCAGTAAAGCTACATGATCAAATTCTTCTTTTACAGAATACATCAGTGTATGGATATGTGTGGGCAAATTACCTCTCCTGCAAAGCAGATGGGTTGTTACTGGGTTAGGTTCTAAACTTTTCATTATGAAAACTTTCAAATATGGAACACATATTGTACATATATTGTCTGCCTTTAGTTTCCAAGAGAGAATAATTCTGTCATATTTCTTTCATGTCTGCATTTGTCATTTCACGGCACCCTTGACAAGTTTGCACAAGGTTCTCTCTGACTCTACCAAACTTCATTAGCAAAGATGAATGAGATTTTCTAAAACATGATATTATATGCTTAGACGTGTAAAACATGGGTTGTCTTAATAATAATGATAAATTCTGTTTTCTGAAATTCCATATGTACTAAAATATTCTATCTACTATTTGTGGAATTTACTGCACATTTCACATTAGCTAGTGTCTTTCTGACAGGAGCCAACTGTCATAACCTAATGATGCACAGCAGTTGACTGTAAACAAGAGGACTCTTCTGGTCTGCTCTTGAACAGAAGCCCCTAGATGCTCACAGCACTGCAATGCTGTTCCAATGGGTGTTGCATGACAGGTTGAGGCA